>MU823550.1:0-38228 GCA_027921425.1 Lentinula novae-zelandiae | reverse complement strand
GCATCTTCTCTTGGACCAGCCATGCGCAGAAGACAATCGCTCACTTGTCTACAGAGGCTGAGTATATGGCATTGTCTAATTGCAGCCGCCAAGTGGTTTGGGTCCGCAATCTACTTAAGGAATTAGGCTATAAGCTTGACGCTATTCCTATTGCTGGAGACAATCAAGGATCCATTTTCATGGCATCAAATCCTGTCACTAGCAAGCACTCAAAACATATTGACATCCGATATCATTATATCCGTGAAGTTGTCGAATGTGGCCTTGTGCAAGTATTCTTCATAGATGGCAGTAACAACCCCGCAGATCTTCTCACAAAGAATCTTGGGTGTATCAAATTTGAGCTATTCCGCTCAATGCTTGGACTTGAGTTTTACTCGTCTACCAATCCTTAGGCTGTCTGCCCTGCCTGACGCCTACCGCTATTGCTTTGAGCAAAATACTCTACTGTGCTGCTCAGCAAGGGGGAGTGTTGAACGCGGTTATGCTGTTCACACGTCACTAATACAGTCATGTGTTATCTTAGTCTATGCTTAGTATACACTGACATCATATACCATATGTGGATTCCTCAGTACTTCCTTATGTAATACTGTCATGCATTTATGTATATAAGTAGCTATGTCCTGTACTGGAATCCAACTCGCTTCTCTCTCATCTTTATTGCCTCACTGAGACACTAAGCTCTAATACCAGGTATGGTGCTGGAGAGTGTCCCCACTATGCACCCCTTGCCTGCTCAACAAACAGGATGCTCAGATAGATAGGGCCGGTGCTACCAGGTCAAAGCCCGGATTTTGTTTCACACTGGTTTCGTTTGAGAGAATAAGATACATGACCTCTCAATATATATTGTTCAAATGAATCAATTTTGAATGCAGATAAAAGTTGACAGGAAATATCTTTCAATTTTAAGCAATCAGTTACTGTTCATGCATGAATCATTGTGACAACACTCAAATTTGGAGAATGTTTTCTGTCATTATGGAATATCTATCTGAAGGATCGCAATCCTGACAGTTTTTCGGGCTACATGATGATGGGAAGAACCATTCCGAGCATCCTTATCAGAATGCACTCAATATTACATAATCTTCCATTGAATTCCCAGTCGCATTCTTGTCATGTTCTTGTCACATTCTCCTGGCCTTGTTTGTGGATTCCTTGCATGCCTAATGCAGCTGACAAACACATAACCTTTGGAAAACACAAACACACGTCAAAAAAGGACCGACAGGCGCGCACAGCTGCTGCCAGACTTGCGAGAAACCTTTCCCAGACTACCACCAGTCTTAATACAGCTCTACCTGACAATCCCGGATCTGACGCAGATGACAACAAAGAGAATGATGGCATTGATACATCAGGACCCTCTCGCTATGCTCAGAAACAAAATAAATGTGCCAATACTTTGAAGGGACAAGTAGACCGTTTTCAAAAGAAGGCCAAGTATTGGCATACAGAGACACAGGAATCAAGGGAGACCACAGTCAACTTAAGGAAGTCATAGAAGCAGATGGAAACCAAGACAGATGAAAAGGAGAAAGAAATAATGGCGAAGGAGATTGAGATCAAGAGGAGGGAAAAAGAGAAAAGAAACATGGAGAAAAAAGGGAGCAGGGATCTGAAAGAAAAGGATGAAAAGATTGAAGACCTACGGAGAGAGGTGGAGCAAAGGAGGGTACAGGTGGAAGAAGTGGAGGAAAGCCTGCAGATGTGTATAAATGGCTATCAACGCCAGATACATGCATTGAAAGCAAAGATTTTGCGTATACCCAGCCGCCTTGCAACTGCCACGAACTGCATTGCCCGTACATTCAATGATAAAGCTGATGAGGAACGGACTTTCTTCCTGAAGGACTCCAATGGCATAATTCCTGATGAGACTCAAGACATCTTTCTCGATCTCGTAGCAATGGACGCCGTGCCTGCAAACAAGGTGACACGTGTGTTTAAACGGATTGCATGTGCACTTGGCATCAAAATAGAGGGAGATTTGTCATGTAGAAGTGTTGGTAGAATCGTGAAAGAAGGCGGGAACGCGTCGAAGTTACAGATTATTGAATCCCTTAAGGATGCAAAAGGTATGTTTTACAGGATACATTCTGTGTTTGGTATTCATCATCCATTAAGGTATTACACTCAGCGGAGACGGTACAACTCACAAGAACGAAACGTATGAATCAAAATTTGCTACTGTCATTACACCCAACAAAAAACTCCAATTTTTCCTTGGTTTGAAGATGGCTGTGAATCATACTAGCGAGATGCAGTTAGCTGGGTGGATTGAGACTACGGAGGATCTTTTTCACCTTGCATACGAAAGTGGACTCATTTCCGAGGACGATGCGCGTATTTTCTGGAATCTTGTTACTGGGTTTCACTCCGATCATGCTGCTGATCAAAAGAAACTCTTCGAGCTGTTGAAAAAGTGGAAAACACGATTAGAGCATGAAGTTCAAGGGGAGCGTGCTGTTAAGCGGCTCACCAATAACGAATACGCGTGCCTCATCTTCCAAGGCTCACAGGTGCTTGTACAGAAGGCAGGTGGTCCGGTGGCTTGGGATGCGCTAGGTACCGAGGAACGTACATATAGGAGAGACGGAATTTGAGAAGTTGTCAGAGGCAGAGAAGGCAGAGATAGATCTCATCCTTTGGGCAGGCTGCTGCATGCACAAAGAGATGAACACATTCAAGGGAGGATGTGTCAGCTTGGATGAGTACTGGAATGGACACCCTGACCTCCCTCCACCAATCCTTCTTCCTAATCGTGACAATGCAGCAGCAATTGAGAAAGCACCAGGTACCGAAGCAGCAGAACGCGCTACAGCACGAAGTGAACGGGGAGCAATCAAAGTAGCAAGTTTGGCTGGTGCAATTTTTCGACACAAAGACAGGAAATGAGGACAGCAAGACATGTTACGGTTCTTCTTTGACAAGAAGTTGGGTTTCAACCTCGCTTTCCCAGACACGAGTAACACATGCTTTCAGTCCCACGCCAAAGCTTGTGCATTGATAATCACTCACATGGATTTATTCATTGAGTTCTTGACGTACGTGCAACATAACAAGGGCACTGGAAAGTTAAACCATATGGAGCAGAATGTTCTTGCTGGTTTGAATGATCCCCCAACATGCCAGGAGTTCTGTGTAATCACGCTGTATTGGTTGGCCATAAGTGTACCATATATGCGAGAGATACGAGGTCCTCATGCCAAAGAGGACAACATTCTGAGGCTTGGGGACTTTTATCAGCACGTTATTGATCACATTGACACGTTAATAAAAGAACCTGAACGTCTTCTTGGTCCAGACGCGTCAGCTGCCCGAGGATCTCTCGATGGACTAGCTTGGGAACGGCCAGACGTGTTCTATGCTGCTCAAAAACACACATCGGAATGGCTACCACAGATACGGAACCTTTTAGTACACTTTCTCAAAAGAGCCAAGGATTCTTGGCTTCGTTTCATCTCAGAATTCAAGGAGGGCGGCTCACTTTCATGCGCAACGCCTGAGCAAATTGAATGCGCCTGGATGGAGAAAACAAATGATTTGAATGAAGGAGCTTTCGGAACATACAGACAAACTAGTCATGCAAATCCTACCTTATCTCTCACCCAATATAATGCTCAACAAATGTTCAAATTTAATCAAACGTCTGCATACCTCCATACTCTCAATCCAGCAATGCGCCAATGGCTACGAAAAATCACTTGTACTCAGGACGCATCAGGAGATAATCACCGAGAACGTATCCAAATGGCTCAGCATTGTCAGGAAGTAGCGGAGAAGAAGATTGAGAAGGATACCAAATGAAAAGAAAAGCGACAAGCAGCTCAGAATGCTGTTGATGCTGTTAGGCCAATCTTTGCCCTGACAGAAATTGATTATCGTGCTTCGAGAGCACAGGGTACTGCAGGCTACTTTTTCTGTTCCCGAAATCACGATGCAGCTGACAGTGTATTCAAAAAACCTTGTCAGTAGCGTAAAAAAACAAGATAAAATAAAATAAAATCGAAAAGGTACCCAACGTTTTAGCCGACCACTTGGCGAGCGCGCTGTCACTCGCGCCTTTCAGCAATGTAGTACAGTGCTTTGCGAAATGGTTTGCTTGTATGGATTTTTTACCAAGTGTTTATTGCTGTTTATTTCTAGTTATTTGTCCAATACATTTTTGGGCCGAGGCTCGAGAGGGCTCTCTTTGAGGACCACCAGGGCCGTCGGGCTTCAAAAAGTGATTGATGAATCCTTTTTGGAGTAAAAATATATTGGACAAATAAATAAACACAAATAGATGTGAAAAAGTTGAGCAAGCAAAGACTTACGCAAAGCACTGTATGATCGCGGTTCTTTTGCTTCTGAGGTAGGACTAACAGATGCTGATGCCGCTGGAGAGTCCGGCCATACTGGGAGGAGCTCTGTCCACATTCAACTGACAGCACTGTCCAGCTGGGAAAGTGCTTCCAGCAGTACTGAAAAACTGCTGGGCTGGGAGTACTTTCAGTACTAAACAGCACTCTCCAGCTGGTACCCTTACTCTAGCAAACATCCAGGGTTTACAGATACTCTTCCACCACGAAAGATCATTGGCAAAAGGCGCGAGTGACAGTGCGCTCGCTAAGCGGTCGGCTAAAACGTCGGGTACCTTTTCGATTTTATTTTATTTTATCTCATTTTTTTACGCTACTGACAAGGTTTTTTGAATACACTGTAAATGGCACAAACAACATGGTATTAAAGGAGCTGTCCCTCAAGTTGAAAGCTCTTGGGGCAAACGAGATGAGAAAGTTCAGCTCCTCAGAGCGGCAGTTGAGGAGTATAATAGTGCACATGCATCCGAAAGTACTGAAGAACCTGAAGATCTGGCAGAGGAGACTATTCCAGACATTACTGTAGAGGCCTTGGATGAGTTTGACTCAGATGGCTATGATTCAGAGGAAGAGTATTATAGATAATTTGTATATTCTGTACTGAACACAAAGTATCTCCTGGTACAAGATATATAACGGAGAAGCTTCAAGTAAACAATCAGCGCGACAGATTTTACTGTATTTCGCGAGTTAACGCATAGGCGCCCGCTTAGTCACCGCACGGAAAGTTTGTTGCGGGTGCCCATACTCATAGGTAGATCAGTCTCTGATCCACTTTGATCCATTCTATAACATTGGAACCTGTGCCGAATTTTCTGTCTCATGGCAGCCCAGACTTGCCCAGATCTATATTTCAGCATTGAAATCCTAGTCTACATAAAAAGCAAAGCAACTTGAATGATGAGTGTCACAAAAAGAGAGGAAGAGGATGTCAAATTTATATTCCAATTAAATAATTGAATCAGAGCTTGAAGTGAGTCGAGAGAGATGTGTCAAAAGGATTTCCTCGGTGTGGCTTTGCAAAAGGGCGATGATTTAGCTTGCCCTCGATGGTAGTTGATGCAGAGAAAATTGTCTTGGGATCTATTCTACTTATTGTAACACAGAAAGAAAGAATCAAGAGCTATACATTGCCCAGTCCTTTGAGGATGGCAATGTAGCTGAGTGCCCATCCCAATGGGGGCTGTTAGCTGATTTCCCTCCGCCAATTCTTTTAGAAGGTACACCCAGCCATAAATTATTGAACTCTTGTTGTTTGACATCTAGTAAAGCAGTGGTGTCATCATCAATTATGCCAAAACCGTAAAAAGGGCTGGAGTTTAACGAGGACGGGATTAAATCAGGGATTCCCATATTGAACTCATCTTCATCTTCATCCTGAATTGGACTATCAATGGATGCATCATTGACACCTGCATCAGAGCTGGAATTCTGCTGAAATATAACGGTTGAGTTCAAAGGAAGAGGATTGTCCCTTTCAATTCCTTTGGTGTTATGGACCATTTGAGGCTCATCCTCATTCTGTAGGGATTTGCTGGCAACCGCTTCCCAGTAGGGGCTTGTCCACTTAGGAGTGTGTCCATCAGCAGTGGGTAGCAAAGTTAAACTACTACCTGCAAAAGAAGTGGTAATGGGTGATTGTATCACATTCCCAAAAGAGGAGGATTGCCCCAGTTGACTGCTATCTAGCGAGGGCAATCCCCACAAAGTACCGGTATGTATAGCATTGCTTGTTCACGTATTATTAGCAAACCAAGCGCAATGCTAAAAAAAAATAACCCGACATACTCATTACCATCATGATCTCTGTTGTTGTTGTTCAATCGTGACAACACCCTCATAATATCGTCCAAATCTTGTCTTTTTTCGGCGATGTTGATTTCCAAGAAACGCATCCTTGCCATTATATGACAAGGCATACTAGTAGCGTATTGTATCTGCATTTGTTGCATTTGTATAGCTTGCATGTGAATGTCACTACGAAGTGTTTTTGCTCCCGCAGTCAAATCCACAAGCTTTCGGACGTGAACAGATTCTCGGGGCTTTTGGGAGAGAACAAAACATGCATAAATATAGCCTGCTATTCATTGAGTAAACAGACATCTGGATGGCCAAATCGCACATACCGTTGGCCATGACACCATGTTGGATATGTAGATTGCTACTTTGAATACGGCGAATCAGCTCCTCGTTGTCTGGCATCTCCTGATCATCCTATGGTGATTTATGTATGTGCCAATCAACCCAATGGGCTTCTGATGCGGAAGGCTACCGAAGTGCTTACATCTCGAATAACAGTCGCCCAATCATCATCATGAGTTACGGTGACATCTAGTTCGATATTCTGTAAAATAATCTGAGGAACAGCTCATACTATTGTACCAGATGGAAGGCAATGAGCGTACATTTTGTAGAATCCAACGGTTGATGCAGTCCAAAGGATGATATATCTATAATGCGAAATAATTACCAAAACATAAGCACAACAAATTTTCACGGCTCACATGAATGCTGGATATGTGATCCAAGTCGACTTTCCTTGCAGCACCATCAACTGAGAATTTACGTTCAGATGGCGTAGGGATCTGATGAAGAGGATACAGCCACCGTCGTAATAACGACGACCAACGTGCTTCTGGATTTGGTGCTCTAGGGAATAGACTATCGGCATCCAGGTCATAGATGTGAAGTATCTCGGCAACCTTCTCGCGAAACCAGGTTTGTCTTAGAGCAATCTTGAAACCGCGCAAAAAGACACATCCAGATTGTTGTCCATACCTGTCGTCGGCGCCGCTCGACGATGAGGCAGAATCACATGTACGAAACCAATATTTTGGGTATCGATCTTCGCTATCAGCGGACTTGGGCACATATTCCAACTGGATATTTTCAGGTATAGCATCGCTGAATGATGCTACTCCCCATGCCCGTGCCTTGTCAAAGCCGGTGATAAGATACAGGGATCCGTTGCAAGCTGTACGGCCTAGTGCTCCGTTAGCGTGGATGTACCATGACGGTGCACATTCAGCGGCATATTTTTCAAATCTTGCTCGATGCAGATGATCGACTCTTTTTCCTCCTTCAGGTAGCACGAGAAGAGCACCTTTAGAAGCTGTTGAGCTATAAGATAGCCCTGCGCCGACTTCCTTGGGTATTGCTCTAAATCTCGAGTAAGTCAGGTATCCCTGATAGAGAAGCGGAACCCACGAATGCAGTTGATTTTCGAATGGATTTAAGTTCGAAGTCGATGAAGGTGGTATTCTTCTCTGGTGGATACGATTGGGGTCACTCGCAACATGAGAGCCCAATTCATATTCTTGTGTGTAAACCTCTGTATCGTCAAAATCAAAATCTAAAATAGGTCTAAAATCCGCAGGAACTCTTCCCAGATTCCATTCATGATCTGGCCCTTGGCAAATATTGAAAAGATAATCAAACCCTCCGGATTCCGTGAGGATCCCAACATCTCCAATGTGAATTCCCTCTCGCTTGTATGACTCCGGTAGGCGTGAGTTATCTGATTTGGGTTTCCACAAAGGATATCCCTTTTTCCGGAGAAGCAACATTTGGGCGTAAATTTCGCTTTCAACCAGTGGAAGGGAATTATAACTATGTGCAACACTGATAAGTTTTGAAGGCAAAGGAAGAGTGTATGTATGAGGAGGGGCTTCAATTGGAAGAGGGTATATGTGAGAATTGAAAATAGGGCCCTTGATCTCGAAACCAGACGCAGAGGGAAAGAACCTGAAACCATAAAACTCGAGCTTAGTAAAATTGGAAATATTGACAATTCATAAAGCATACTGAGGGGCAGACAACACTGCTGAGGAAATGGGAGGGCCTGTGGTCATGATGGACAGGGGATGGTGAAGTAAATCGATGATCGATATGATTTCAGTCCTTAAAAGAGTCACGACTAAGTCTTCCTACACTCCAAGAACACGTACAAAACCCTGTGACCCTCGACTCTACCACCATGCAGGGACCTAGACAGAAATAACCCATAGTGTCCGAAGAATGGAAGCAGGCAATGAACGAAGGTATTCCCAACTTGCTGCCATAGCTCCCCGCGCCTTGGTACTTCGTACTTGCGGTCAATGGAAAGGTTTTTTTTTTTTGAGAAAAAAGACTAGTACATGATCAGTCAGCCACCAACCATTTGAATGTCAAGCGCTTATCGACTATAACGTGCACCACTTTCATCCTGATATTCCGCTCCAGCGGTACACATTTGCAGTGCTCTATCAACCCAACGTTGAACCACGATGGCTCGACTGTCGGCTCGAATTCAAGCACAAACATTGGGGACCATATCGAAAATGAACGACCTCGTAATTGGGCCAGAAGTTTTTCTGAAGGTCCTAGCTGAAAGAAGAACCACGGTACCTCTGCTTGTGTAAATCGCTGCTCACCCCTACCCAGCAAAGGCAAGGGAATTGAAGAAAGAAAGTCCGGAAAACAATTCTGTATGAACAACGGAAACATCGCTCTGGCATCAACTTCTCCGATGTTTTTGGTTTTTTGCAATGTGGTTGCCGTACACCGCACTATGTATCTCTCATCGAATTTCATTCAAGACCAGTTCCCGTAGCGTGCACACTGGCGAACATTGAGCGTGTTGAGGCAGTGCAATGGTGACGGTGACTATGGAGCTTCTTGTGTAAGCCATCATGTTGCTGGAGTCATGTATAGTCGAACCAGTACTAGTGAGTGACGGTCTTCTGACATCACAGAGATAAAAGGGATGTAAAACGAATAATAATACCGTGTCTATTGAGTAGGGTGGTGCGTTGTACTGCATATATCGTACAAGGCGGAGAATGCGGTCTACATCGGTCGTCTAGTACGCAGGTCATGAAGTACACAAGACGAAAATTAACCTAAAATTCCAAATGTCGAGGTGGATGATAGTCCATGTACTGTGGCAATAAAGACGCGACTTTAAGCAGTCTGTAGACAAGATGTAAGTATTTTCGTAAAGACCACAATGGATGTTACGACGTACCGAGCTCTTTAGCCATGTAACAAGGTCGTTCCTGTCTTTTTCCTTCTTCAAGCCAGCAAACGCCATTTTTGTTCCAGGAATGTACTACGACCTGAGAGTTAATATCGACCTTGAGAGTTTTTGAATAACGACGAACTTTCTTCGGGTTTTCGAGATACTCAAATAATGTCTCCTCGTCCCATGTAACGCCCTTGTTGACATTGGCAGCGGTGTACGAGAAACCCTCAGCCTGACCAGATTTACGACCAAATATGCTGAAAGACGAGCGAACAAAGGTAGCAGCGTAAGTGAATCACATAGCAATAACAAGTTCACCAAAGAAACATACCCGTGGAGGTTGGGACCAACTTTGTTAGGCTCGCCGGCACCAACAGTGTGGCATTGTGCACAGCGAGTCTTGAAGAGCCCGGCACCTTTCTGTTCGTCACCTAATACAGGGGAAGGTTAGATTTCTGGCTGACTTTGTTCAACGCAAGACGCGTCGGTCCTGCTGAAAACCTACCTGCGGAGTAACCCATTTTCTAGACGGAGGAAGTGAAGAGGGGAAGAAAGATTATACAAAAGTTAAGGGTTTAAAGGGTATGAGTTCGTTCAAAACTGGACGCAGTAGAGCAAGAGTAGATAATCCGAAATTTTTTGAAGCGCCCTTTTATGGGCGGCAATTTCGACCCGGATTGCTCCTCGCGACTGACCAATAGGATTTCGTTGATTTTAGATCGAGGACGGACTGAATTTCCATATGCCGTCGCCATTTTGGACAGCACTCAAATTATGGTCTTTCGTAGTCCAGACTCGTTTCGGAAAAGGTCGGGACTACACAAACATTGCCACCTAGAGTACGGTACGGTACAGAGTATGTACCTTCAACTCTACAATGTTGACAGGCAAAACTCCCTGCTCTCTCGTGCGCAATTGATATGTTAGTCAGTCCTCCGACTCCAACGTGTCCTTAAAATATCCAACAACTCCTTGTAATCCGCTTGCATCACATGCATGTAAATGGCTCTAAAGCTATGTATGTAGCCTTTCAGAATCTTTCCATTACAGACCTGTTATATGTTTAAAGTAAAACGGAACCAGGGAAGCATAACAAAATGTTAAACAATATGTATACCAAAAGCATGTCATATCCTGCAATCAACTACAAGTACATCCCAGTAAGCCAGCCGACCAACCAGCTACAGATCGATCAACAACGCTTCTTTGCGTTCTTCCGTCTGCGCTACTCCACTTGGTAACGAGGGTGTCGGTCCGTATAATGGAAACGCCTGTGGTGCAGAGGTTGGCGCTACAGGGAATTGAGCTAGAGAGGTAACACTGGGATGGGTCGCGGGGGCTGAAGAAGTTTGATACTGATTCTGATACGGGTACTGTTGAGGTTGCGCGTGAGACGGATGAGCCACAGTGTTGCTTCGAGCCAGCGATGACGACGCAGAAGGCCGAGGGGTAGCGGAAGGCGCGTAAGAGATGGTATTCTGACGCGAAAGTGAAGACGAGGCGGGCGTGAATTGAGACGAAGATTGGGCGGGTACTGCAGCAGGAGTGGCATATTGTTGTTGGTGTTGTTGTGGAAGAGCCGAGTATTGTTGAACTGGAGTAGGAGAGGAGTATTGTTGCTGTAGAGAAGCCTGCGGCGTATGAGGCACAGACGTGGGCGAAGTGGGCGTGAAGTAGGATGAAGTCTGGACGGGAGGAGTAGGGGTAGGAGTATATTGTTGTGGTAGTGGTTGTTGTTGTTGTTGTTGTTGTTGTTGTTGTTGTTGGGGGAGAGTCGAGTATTGCTGGACTGGGGTAGAGGAGGCATACTGTTGTGATGGAGGAGCCTGAGGAGCATAAGGTACAGGTGTCGGTGACGATGCCGGATATGACGTCTGAAGGTATGAGGCCGACGATATCTGTTGGACCTGTTGGATCTGAGGGGAAGTCGGTTGCTGAGCATACCACTGCGTCTGTGATTGTTGGGTAGGTGTATTACTGATTTCTGAGGAAGGAACATAAGATGGCTGAGGTTGAGGCTGCGAAGATGGGACTTGATAACCATTGGGAGAGGCCCATTGTGTGTAACCGTTTGTTGGTGGAGCATAACTCATGCCGGGGTTTTGATACATCCCGGGAGAAGTTTCTGGGGACCTCCAACGCGGATGTGCGACTTGTTGAGTTAAAAGTTGGTCGTAGAGTCTCACTGCTTGGGATAGCTGCTCGTGCATCTCAGAAAGCATTTCTAAGAGAGAAAGAATTGTTCAGACAAACTGAAAGAATGAAGTGGCTAAACAACTCACGTTCTTTCCTCCCCGTGTCATCCACACTCATCGCTAGTTTGGGACGCAAACTATTGGCCTTGTCATATAATTCGTTCACTGCAGGATAACGAGACATATCACGTCCGCCCTGTGCCTGGACTTGCTCGACTGTTTGACTGAAGGTCAAAATTGCATCCGTCTCTAGTGGCTCCAAATCATAGTTTGGGATATTCGGAAGTACGGGATGCGGCGGAACTACCCCCGGTGGATATGACTGCGAATAACCAGGACCATCATATACGGGGTATTCGGATCGTGGCGTCTCAACAACAATCGGTGCACTAGGCCTTGGAGCATTAGCTTCGCGCAGGCTGGCTTCAATGGCAGCTCTGAGATCAGGATCCTCCTCTTCCTCAGACGTATTAGTTGGATGGGTTGTACGATCAACAATGGGAGGTTCGGAATACTGGTAAGTGGGTTGTGAAGGGACATAACCAGGTCGAGCATGTCCGTTTGCAACTCCAACTTCCTGGAGAGAAAGTTGTATGGCCCTTTGCAACTCAGCATCGGCAAGATCACGGGCACGACTATGACGCCCACTATGCATGCTGACAGAGTGACGGTGACCCTTGTCACTGCAAGATTCGTATGAGCAGCTAGCAGCGAACTAGACGGATACTAACTCACCTCTTTTCCGCTCGTTTGGCCATTTTATTGTAGCAGGTATCACACACACGCACTTCTTGAGTAATCCCAAAGTGAGGTAGAGGCATTGTTTTCGAAGAACAGGCTTGGTCGAAAACTTGTCCGCAGTTACGACAGTGATGCTTTCTGTTTGTGAATGAGAACGCAGTCCGGCAGCGTAGACACACATCCGAGTCAATCCATTCTGGCGCTGTTTGTGTGTCTACCATAGCCGAGCTTGCTGCAGTAAGGTCTTTGGGAGGGAATTTGAAACCTTGTCATCGAAGGGGAGAATGAGTACATAGAACGCAGAGTGATGTGAATGTGAATAGATACCTTCGTTCTGCAGATTTCTACATACTTGTGCAACATATCCGAGTGATGGTTTCCCTTCGAAAGCGACGCTCCAATTCTGCAGAAGTCGCAGCATCATATTCTTAACATCCAAGTTCAGAGATTCCATTCGAAGAATTGAAACCAGGTTATCCATAAATTCTCTCGATCCTACTTCAGTCAGGAATTGATCACCACCATTCTTGACACATATATCAGTCAACTGAGGTATCCTGTCAGTAAAGGGGGCGACACGTCGGAAATACAGCAGATACATGTACATACCGCCAATGTCAATAACTGAACATTTGGATTTTTGTGGTCCAAACGACGTTTCAAAGCTCGCATGGCATCCTTCGCTGGCACAGATTTGGATCGAATTTGGTCACATATTTCGAGATTTAAAGCAATATCTTCTGAGCCTGCGGGCAGTAGTTCGGACGTGGCCTTGTCTATGTGAGATTTGGTAAGCAAAGTTAAGATGGTACAACTTAGACCTTACCAATGGCTTCATCGAGTTGGGAGGTCCCCCAAAGCCAGTTACTGATTAAGGACATTCTAGAGATGAAGAGACAGGACACAGGGAAGATACGTACGGCGCTCTCAGCTCAGCCGATTGAGGAATCGGGTCACGGTCACGGAGGCACGTGCTTGCTGACAAATCTGTGTATCGGAAAAGCGGCACCGGCAAAGAGTCAGTCAGCTTACAGGTTCTCTTGGAACCGTCACCTTGCTGCTGTTGTCATTGTCGAACTCGAATCTCATACCACCCATCCGTCTGGTCATTCTCGTCAAAAAGTCTGCCGCGGCTTCTGACTTCCTTGCCCGGGTCTTCATCCATACACTTGCTCTTTTTTCTTCTCTTTCGGATTTTCCAGTTCCTTTTTCTTTTCAAAACAAACAAGTTCTACCTCCATCAGGACGGGTCAAGCATCTCCCATATAGAACACAACATCTTCTAGCCGCTCTCAAGACGAAGAAGATACACTATCCTCATTAAGACTATCCCTTGCCAGCCTTATCCTCATCATGTTGGGACATCAATTCGCCTTTTCTGCAGCACCCGTTAGGAGAGTGAAGGAGGTGCAATTTGGTATTCTTTCCCCAGAGGAAATCGTACGTGCCCGCTACATCTCCTGTTTGACCCTGATACAATGAACGTTTTACAGAAAGCATATTCAGTCGCGAAAATTGAACATCCCGAAGTTATGGACGAGGGGACCCACAAACCGAAGATGGGGGGACTGATGGATCCGCGCTTGGGGACGATTGACAGAAACTTCAAGTGCCAAACATGTGGTGAAGGTATGGCTGAATGTCCTGGTCACTTTGGGCACATCGAGTTGGCAAGGCCTGTTTTTCATCCTGGTGCGTCGCTCCATTTCTTTGAACCACTTCTTCCTTCTTCTTACATGTACACTGTAGGATTCATCATCAAAGTCAAAAAGATATTGGAGTGTATATGTGTCAATTGCGGGAAACTTAAAGCCGATATCGTGAGTTGCCTCTCTTTCCCTACTCGTTTCGTTCCCCCACTACCCAATTTTCTGGGGGCTCTCTCCATATCCTGGAGAACCCCAAACCCCTACCACGTGAGTGCCTTGACAATCGAGGCCTTCAGCTTGTTCTGCGACGGGGGTTGCGCGCGTTTTCGGTCGCTTGATCGCCGCGCGACCCATTATATCCGTTCAGAGTCGGTTGGACACGAGGTTTGCGGTGAAATGGGGGGCTGAACGAGGAGTGCGAAAACATGCATACGGCACGTATGCGATGGATGGTCCCTCCATGCACAGCTGTGACGCAGCCTCGTGGTGTGAGCGTGGCCGGCACTTGTTACTCGATGTTTTTTGCCCCTCCTTTATTGGTGTACAAAATCTTGTCGTCTTTCTGTAGCCTAGCGTTGCTGACTCTTTCATTTTTATGTCTTCGAATACCTCTCTCTTTGAACGAAATTGTTGTCTTTGCAATGTAAGGCGGACCCCAATTTCGCGGACAAAATTCGTCATGTTCGTGATCCCAAAAAGCGGATGGCCGTAGTCTGGAGTCATTGCAAGTCGAAAATGGTTTGCGAACCTGACGATCCCAAGGAGGAAGGTGCCGAGCCTGAACCTGAAGATACCAAGAAGGGCCATGGCGGTTGTGGCCATATCCAGCCTCTTGTCCGGAAAGAAGGATTGAAGCTTTTCTTACAGTACAAGAAGCCGAAAGATGATGATGAGGTTAGTTTACTTTGTTATCGGTCTTTCAGATACTTTTATACAGGTTGTAGGAGATCAAGTCAATGCAGCCCGACAAGCGTTTGATGACCCCGCAAGAGGTCTACACCACCTTTAAAAAGATGTCCGATTCCGATTTGCACCTAATCGGTCTCTCCGAGGAGTTCGCTCGTCCGGAATGGATGATTCTTACAGTCATGCCAGTCCCTCCCCCTCCTGTTCGGCCTAGTATTGCGGTTGATGGCGGTGCGATGCGAAGTGAGGACGATCTGACATACAAACTTGGTGATATTATCAAAGCATCTGCCAATGTACGTCGATGCGAACAAGAAGGCGCCCCCGCCCATGTGATTACGGAGTTCGAGCAACTACTCCAGGTTGGTTCACTGAAGATCGTATGGCGTCGGATGTTTGCTTACCTTACTGCAGTTTCATGTGGCGACCTATATGGATAATGACATTGCTGGTATTCCTCAAGCTCTACAGAAATCTGGACGACCTGTTAAGGCTATCCGTGCTCGGCTGAAGGGTAAAGAGGGTCGTTTACGAGGAAACTTGATGGGAAAGCGGGTCGATTTTTCTGCTCGAACTGTCATCACTGGTGATCCCAATCTGGAATTGGATGAAGTCGGCGTTCCTCGCAGTATCGCCATGAACTTGACATTTCCGGAACGAGGTGAGTCTGTCACGATGTACACACCCCTTTGAATACCAATTGTGTTTCGTAGTGACACCGTATAATATCACCTACCTGCAGGAGCTGGTACGAAATGGTCCTACTACGTACCCAGGTGCTCGATACGTTGTGCGAGACACTGGCGAGCGTATAGATCTTCGCTATAACAAACGTGCGGATGCGTTTCTTCAGTACGGTTGGGTAGTCGAAAGACATTTGAAGGATGGAGAGTAAGCACAGAACACAGAGTGCCTTGGCTGTCTACTAATAGTACGGCAGTTTCGTTCTCTTCAATCGACAACCGAGTCTGCATAAAATGAGTATGATGAGTCATCGAGTACGTCTTATGCCATATTCAAGTGAGTTTCTGGTATCATATTGGGCCTATTTTCTCTGACCCCTCCCTAGCCTTCCGTTTGAACCTTTCCGTGTAAGTATCTATCACTGCCCTTAATGCTTATCACCTCATCTCTCGGGTAGCACTCCGCCGTACAACGCTGATTTCGATGGAGATGAAATGAACATGCAGTATGTCATGCCTTTCTTCCTTTCATCTTATAGTTCTCATGGTCTATTTCTGAGTTCAGCGTGCCTCAAAGTGAGGAGACTCGTGCGGAACTGAGTCAAATAGCTTGGGTGGCTCGGCAGGTAAATGAATAGTTTTACATGCCTCGCTTTATGCTTATGCAACGCATAGATCATCTCTCCTCAGGCCAATAAGCCTGTAATGGGAATCGTGCAGGACACACTATGCGGAATACGCAAATTCACCCTACGGGATACCTTCCTTGACTGGAATCAGGTTCAGAATATCCTTCTTTGGGTCCCTGAATGGGACGGCAGCGTTCCTATACCTGCTGTCCTTAAACCAAAACCTTTATGGACCGGCAAACAAATCCTCAGTCTCGTTATTCCTCGTGGTATCAACATTCATCGTAGTCCAGACCCAAAATCCTCCAACCCCGTTTTTGACGATGGAATGCTCATCGAGAATGGGGAGATCATCTTTGGTATCGTGGAGAAGAAGACAGTGGGTGCTTCTCAGGGTGGTTTGGTCCACGTGGTCTTCCGAGAGAAAGGGCCGGAAGTAACCAGACAACTATTCACTGGCTTGCAAACGGTGGTGAACTATTGGCTCTTCCATAACGGGTTCAGTATTGGTATTGGTGACACGATTGCTGACAAGAACACCATGTCATACATTACGGAAACTATCGCGAGTCGCAAGGCCAACGTTTCGAAAATTATCGAGGATGCTACGCATGATCGACTCAAACCCGCTCCAGGTATGACTATCCGTGAATCGTTCGAGAGTTTAGTCGAACGAGAGCTCAACTTGGCTCGTGACACGTCTGGTCAACATGCGCAGAAGAGTTTGAAGGAAGATAACAACGTCAAGCAGATGGTGGTGGCTGGGTCCAAAGGTTCATTCATCAATATCTCTCAGATGTCTGTCTGTGTAGGACAGCAATCCGTGGAAGGACGTCGTATCCCTTTTGGCTTCCGCCACCGCACGCTGCCTCACTTCACCAAAGATGATTTCAGTCCTGAGTCCCGGGGTTTCGTAGAGAACTCTTATCTACGAGGTCTCACCCCTCAGGAGTTCTTCTTCCATGCTATGGCGGGGCGAGAAGGTCTCATCGATACTGCAGTCAAGACTGCTGAAACTGGATATATACAACGTCGATTGGTGAAAGCCCTTGAAGACGTTATGGTTTGCTATGACGGAACCGTACGGAACTCCCTTGGAGATCTTATCCAATTCGTATATGGTGAAGACGGTATGGACGGTGCTTTCATCGAAAAGCAGAACATTGACACCTTCTCTCTAAACGATCGGGAGTTTGAGCACAATTACAGGGTGGACGTCACTGATCCTGCTGGTGGCTTCCTTCCCGGTGTACTACAGGTTGGTATCGATGACAGTTCCCTCGAATTGCAGAACAAACTCGACGAAGAGTACGATCAGCTCGTTGCTGACCGTCGGCTCCTTCGAGAGTTCATCTTCCCTCAGCATGCCACTTCTTTCAACCAATATCTACCTGTCAATCTATCTCGCATTGTCCAAAATGCTGCCCAGATTTTCCACATCGACCGCCGAAAACCGAGCGATCTCGATCCCGCCTTCATTATTGACTCCGTCAAAACTCTTTGTGAACGCCTTGTCGTCGTTCGCGGTGATAGTCCGCTCAGTCACGAAGCTCAAGCGAACGCGACACTGCTTTTCCGTATGCATTTGCGAGCGACATTCGGTTGCCGCCGTGTTCTTGAGAGATTCCACTTGAACAAGGAGGCTTTCGAATGGGTGCTTGGAGAGGTGGAGGCCAAATTCAATCAGTCGGTGGCGAATCCTGGTGAAATGTGTGGTACTTTGGCGGCACAATCTATCGGAGAACCTGCCACGCAGATGACGCTGAATACCTTCCATTATGCCGGTGTATCCAGTAAGAATGTCACGCTCGGTGTTCCTCGTTTAAAGGAAATAATCAACGTTGCCACGAACATCAAGACACCTTCATTGTCGGTCTATCTTGAACCCGCCCTTCGGTTCGATCCCAACCTGGCAAAAAACGTACAACAAGAGCTAGCCTACACCTCCCTTCGCACTGTCACTGCCGCTGTCGAGATTTGGTACGATCCAGATCCAAGTTCCACTATCATCGAGGAAGACGAAGTGTTTGTGGAATCCTTCTTTGCCATCCCTGATGAAGAAGTAGAGTCGAAGTTACACTTGCAATCCCCCTGGTTGCTTCGCCTTGAACTCGACCGTGCGAAGATGCTTGATCGCAAGCTCACTATGGCATATGTTGCCAGTCGGATAGCAGAAAGTTTCAAGACGGATCTTTTTGTCATTTGGAGTGAAGACAATGCCGAGAAGCTTGTTATCCGTTGCCGAGTGCTCGGTGGTGCGGACAAGGACGAAGACGGAACAGAAACACTCGAAGAAGATATATTCCTTCGACAACTGGAAAATACCATGCTGAACTCAGTCAGCTTGCGCGGTGTTCAGGGTATCAATCGAGTCTTTCTGACGAAGCATGATCTAGTTGAAACAAAGGATGATGGTAGCATTGTAGCGGAGAAAGATAAGCAGTGGGTGCTGGAAACTGATGGTGTCAACCTGAAGACAGTGATGTGCATCGACGGTGTCGATTTCACCCGCACATATTCCAACAGTTGTGTTGAAGTATTCAATGTCCTTGGCATTGAAGCCGCGCGTGCTGCTATTCTAAAGGAGCTCCGTGGTGTCATTGAGTTCGATGGTTCATATGTCAACTACCGTCATCTAGCTCTTCTGTGTGATCTAATGACTCACAGAGGCTCCCTAATGGCGATTACTCGACACGGTATAAATCGTGCCGACACCGGTGCGCTGATGAGATGTTCATTCGAGGAAACGGTAGAAATATTGATGGAGGCTGCTGCCGTTGGAGAAAAGGATGATTGTCATGGTGTTGCTGAGAATGTCATGTTTGGACAAATGGCACCTATGGGCACTGGTGCATTCGATGTGGCACTCGATATTGACATGTTGAAGGACGCTATTGTGGATCACCGACTTCCTGTTCAGTCAATGTTGGCTGCCCAAGTGGATGGCGGTATGACTCCTGGACAAGTTGCTATGACTCCTTACGATACCAATTCGCCGATGTGGGACAATCATCTATTCAAGGGAAGTGACCAGGCTGCCTTCTCGCCGTTGGCCGTCAACAGCAATGAGGAGTCCGGTAACTTCAACTACCTTCCTTGGGGGCAGAGCCCAAGAGGTGCAGGAGGTATGTCTCCAGGTGGACCTGGATATAGTCCCAGTTCGCCGAATGCCTATTCTCCAAATTCTCCTGCGTTTGCTCCTACGTCCCCTTTCGGTGGTGGCGCAACCTCTCCTATGGTGTACGGTGGAACTTCACCTTATTACGATCCGGGTCGTGGAGTTACTTCGCCGACGTACTCGCCGACGTCTCCCGCTTTCAATCCCACGTCGCCAGCGTTTTCGCCGACTAGTCCAAGATACTCACCTACCTCTCCTTCGTTCTCGCCGACATCTCCACGCTACAGTCCGCAGTCTCCCTCATTCAGTCCTACATCGCCGCGCTACTCCCCGACGAGTCCCTCGTTCAGTCCTGCTTCTCCGCGATGTAAGTCACCATGTAGATCATCCTTTTGCATGTGCTCACATTGAGATGATTCCATTTACAGACTCGCCAAGTAAGTATTCACATCGTGTGCTCATTTATTTCGCTGATTGATTGTCTACCCGGTATTCTTATCTTTTAGCTTGTGAGTGCCCCGATTTTCGCTTCGCTTCCTTTCATTGCTAATTCTTTCACCATAGCCCCTGCGCAATTATCTCCTTCATCCCCCAGATATTCGCCCACTTCTCCGATGGCCTCGCCAACTTCGCCCAGATATTGTAAGAACTTTCATATCCTGCATAACCTCGAACTTTGCCTTACACCTTTCCAGCTCCTGCTTCTCCCGCGTACTCCCCTGCGTGTAAGTTGCTCAACTTATATTTCCATGCTCCGTACTGAATTCAATGTTACTTTAGCGCCCGCTTACTGTGAGTTCTGAAAACTACCTCTGAAAGTATATAATATCCTAAAAATTTCTTTCAGCCCCCGCATCTCCTGCATACAGTCCTACATCTCCACTACGCTCACCCTCGAGCCCTTCTCAGAACGGGACTGCTCACCGCAGTCACTCATACCAGTCATCTCCTTCTTGGGATTGATCAATCGTGGTGATTTTTGTCCTCCTACGTACACATACATTTAGTATAATCATGCGAACTACTGTTTGTTGTTATCTTATCACGCGGTGTTCCACTGCCGTTTGGTGCCATTCACCGATTGGTAAATGGTAACAGGAATTTTTATATCTAGGTTCTTGTGCTTTAGCCCACAAACATCGTGTAAACTATGTACTGTTATCATTATCGAGCTAGATTTGAGTCGGGTGTTAATTACCCAAATTTGGTGAGATATTGTCAGCTTTGACCTGCTTTAAGATGGAAACGCGACGCTGGCGCTTCTTTAGTCCTTTACTTCTTTAGTCCTTTACTTCTTTACTCATTCATTTCTTCATCTCGCCTTGACGGCGCGGGCTTATTTTTCTAGTCTTATTTCAAGAGCAGGCTCTTACATTCTATTTCCTTGACCATCTTTCATCCTTTTCTCAATATGCTTCTCAACAAGCCTGGTGCTTGGCCTGTGATAATTTGCCTTCTTTGGAATCCTAGAACAGTTCTAGCCTCAGATAAACAGCCTCAAGTTCAATGGATTAGTCCTTCCGCAGGCGATGTCTTTACCTCTGGTGATAGCATGCTTGGAAAGTGGACTGCCGATACCGCCGTGGTTTCTCCTGCTTTCAAGCTCTGTCCAGGTGGTCCTCAGTCTAGTCTGAAATCGCGCGCAGATGGTACTGGCGATGATGGATCGGATATCTCATGTGGAAGTAAGGTGTACCCCACAGTTCAGCAGTCCTCAGGGACGTATTCAATTTCGCTGTGAGTATTCGCCTTTGAATGTTTACAGGGAGCAACAGTAACTCACGTCGCCTTTATTAGCGCTATCCCGAATACCACAACAGATCAAACATGGCACCTGGAAATGTCGGACGACTTTGCCAACACATGGTCATCTCCATCTTTCTCTCTATCTCGTGAGTAGTCAGGTCCGATTCATCTTTAGACATACTTATGTGTTCCTTATTTCAAGCCTCTGGGTCTCCGAGTTCAGCTCCTGCCGTTGGTGCTCAAGCCCCTCAATCTCAAACACCGACCTCTCCCTCGACCACGAGTGGCCCCGTTACCGCGAGTTCTACTTCCGGCGTGAATCCCGAGTCCGCTTCTGTTGCGACAATGCTTGCCACACGCACGCCTCCTCCCACTGCCGCCTTTGCCATTCCTCTATCTATAGTCGGCGCCATTCTTCTCGTGGCGGTGTTCCTTTCTCTCAAACACAATCGTAAACTCGCAGAAGAGCGAGCGCAGGACGTGGAAAAGCTTGTGCTGTCAAGGAAATCTAGTGTTGCAAGTAGCTTCAAGTCGGGCTTTAGCCGACAATCGGAGATCGAGCATGCCCTCAACGTACTTTCAAAAGCTCAAAGTCAAGGGAATGTCAAGCCGATGCCAGTTCCTCTATTCATGCCAGTGGAGATTCCTGTTCCAAAGCGAGAGGCGAGGCGAAGTACACGGGAAGCATACTTCCCTGAACAATACACAGAATACAATCAACGACCGAGACCCAGACAAGAAGTAAGATATCACGAGAGGCCTCCATCCTATCACACAGCTCCTCTGTCACGATCGCAAAGCCGTGCACGCTCCCTGTTATCGTCTGATTATTCCAGTTCCCGGGCTTCGAGTCGTACTGCCGTTCATCCACCCTCACATGGACATCACTCTGCGTGCCAATCTTCTCATCGACTTCCGTCTCTAAGAGTCGCCTCTCCACTTCAGTACTATGGGCATTGCTCTGATAAACATCGAGAAAGGGATCAACACTGTGATCAACGCCATCCAAGATCGCAATTCGAAGGACGTGACCACGACATAGAATGTGCTACTCATTCCGTGCTAGATGATTATCTCCCTAAACCTAATCCTCATGATTATTCGCCGCGTCCTCCTGTATGCCTAATGCCGGCACCACAAAGGCTTCATGTTCGAAACAATAGTGCAATGTCTTCCAGGTCCTATGATGAAGAGGAGGAAGAAATGATGGAAGTCGATTTATACGGTGCAGTGGCGGATAGTTTGAATCGAGCTCGTAGACATTGAAATACATATTACGCATTTACAATATATATTCATTTGAGTCAATCCGTGTCCGTCGAATACAGAAACACTTTTGTGATATCAGCTTGAAATCTTCCAATGTATGCAAGGAGTTCCTCGTCTGGAAGAGCAGAGTGCTCGAAAGCTTGCGTAAGGTTAGTGCGGAGCTAAGGAGAGAGACGATGTTGGTTACAGAGATTGACTTGACCACAGCAGTTATGTACCTTGAGCAACGCTTTCCGCCTCATAGCAACCTTGCTACTATCGCTTTGCGCTTGGTGACGGGTTTGCAGTTCCGTCAGATGCTTGGAAACTCGACTGGCTTCGGTCAAGACATCAATTGGAAGGTCAGCAAGTCGAGCCAATTCAAGGCCTGGGAGAAATTGAATGGCTCAACGCGCTGAAGGTATCGAACTATGTTAAACACTCACCGTAATGGGTAGTCTCTTCTGGGGCTCCGTCTACAATCCTACCCAAGCGTTTTTCGTCAACGTCAAATTTAAATGATGGAAGCGCCGGCGTACTTGTATTGGAATAACATTCCGAAGTTGGACGCTGACTGACGAGTTCTCTGGTTCCAAGGTGAATCTTCAAATACACGCAGACATAGCATACGCAGACAATGATACCTGAACAGCTAGGTGAAGACTTGGTAAAGTATTGCTCAGACTCTTCAAGTGGCGTTGATCAAGCGTGAACAACGTACTTGACAACAGATGGTTGGCGAGAGAGCGTGGTGCTCAATTCAGCGAAATGTCTGAATGAAAACAGGTTAGTGACCTACTGGCTCAATCGAGATGGTAAACCTACGTGGCAAAAAACACGAAACACTAGGAGCAGAAGACAGACATTAAACCACGATATGAAATACATGTATATATATCATACCTTCTGCTCTATCAATCCCTCTGCGATAGCATGCGAAATACCGATACCCTCCCTTGGGGATGTTCCCCGTCCTAATTCATCTACAAGAATCAAAGACCGTTCAGTAGCAAGGCCTAGCAGATGACTTCAGGTTCATCAAAGACGGTTCATAAAGCAATCGAAACACTAGACCTAGTATCATAGCAGATGTCGCCATCTCGCTCGCAAAGGTGCTGAGATTCTTCTCCAAATCGTCGTCGTTTGACAGTCGAGTTAGCAATGCATCGTGAATCCTTCGAAGGAATTTAGGCGGATCGGATATTGTCTAGCAAACAACACGTACCGGAAGCTCGCGTACTCTGCAGGAACAAAGCTACCACACATTGCCATGACCGAGAGAAGTCCAACCTGACGGAGGTACGTGCTTTTTCCAGACATACTACAGAAAAAAAGAATTAAAAGTCTGGTCAGCGAAAATTGCAAGTAGCGCTTACTTTGGACCTTGAATAATTTGAAAAGAAGAGGAATCGTCGCAGTAGATATCATTGGGGACTAATGTTCCCGCTGATTGAACTGTCTCAAGGATTGGATGACGCCCAGACTTGACAGCCAACGTCCCAGTGAATTCAGGTCGCACTGAAAGCGTATCAAGAATTTGCAGTTCTAATTTCTATATTTCGAAAGACACAAACCATAATTGCGCACTGCAGTGAGGTCATGGGTCAGCGAATTCATAAGGGTGAAGGAGCTCGAAGTGATATTCACTGATCGCAGAATGCGAGAATGACCATAGCATATCCACCAGTGCCACCTGTAAGACACAAATTGTTTATTTCGTGAGCGCACAATTCCAAGGTCTAACCCACTGCTTCTGAAGCTTTATACAGAGCACCGACATTCACCAGAATCTCGGTCACTAGATCCTGGATGATTCTGAACAAATAAATGACCTCGGACAGCGTTCCCACAGCAAGGAAAAGTACCAACTTATCACTCAAGATCAAAGTCTCATCCAAGGCGTCTTGCATGCGGGCGTTCATCTTTTTCTGCGATACACAAATTAAACCCGGGGCAGACATGATATGATATGACAGAAGAGAATTTCTCACCAGCTCCATGCTGCTGAACTGCCACTTCCCTTTCTTCAGGGTAACATTGATAAAACCTTTTGGGAGCTCGCCTTCGAGGTCAGTCTTCTTCATTGAAAAAACAAAACCGCTTTCTTGGTAAAACAACGTAAGCGGAATCTCATGGGTCTGAGTAAGGGCATTGCAGAGACTATAAATGTCCCCAACATTCTCTTTGTACGTTTCGCGAGCAACATCTAGAAGGCGATTGTGATTCGCCTTAGGATAGGATATGTCAAATTGTGCTGGAGAAAAATGGCTATACCGATATATGCACGGACCTTGACTGCATATACACGGGCATTTACTGCTGCGATCCCGTGCTGATAGTTCCGACTGTCAGCCTCACTTGAGCATACACCTAGAGGGCATTACCTTTGTGGGTGCTGTGTCTTCGTTGAGGCTAGCACGAATCAGTGAGTCAATCTTTTCAAGTCGCTCGTCCAACAACATCTGAAAAGCGGGTTTGAATGGGCATGAATATCAATGAAAGCACAAATACATCGCGTATGATCCTTAAAAGCTGGGACTTGGTATTTTCTAGTGACTTTTGAAGGAGCGGAAGATTCCGGACGGCATTGCGAAGGTTCAGCATCTGAGTGACTCTGTTTGAAGCAGCTTTAGCGCTGTTTGTAAGTATGGTTTCAGACGCAGCAAGCTGAGGAAAATAGTTGATGCGAGGACGGCTTGAATGCGGAAAGCCCTCACCGTAGCAATCAACTTGTCAAAGTCCATGCTATTCAAAGTTTTGAGAGCGCTACGGACTTCGTTGAACAAATCCTCGTCTTGCACAAGTTCCTCAACAACATCCAGGCGCGCGTCGATGGATGTTTGCACTGAGAGGCGCATGATCAATTGAGGTAGAATGGGGCCAGTTCCTGTGTACATACCTGTGATAGGTGCTAGGATATTGACACGAAGGAGACGAGCCGCCATTGCGGTGTAGGTGTGGTTCAAGATACTAATGAGGAGTCAGTTGCTACAACATTTTGTCAATCATGCTACATACCCGAAGACTGAGTGATAAGATTTTCTGTGGGACATATTTCCGACAAGTTCGAGGTTCTTAGCGCTCTCTGGATCAATCATCATCGTTCCGTCCACAGGCGAATACTTGATACGTAGGGATCCAGCAGAAAATCGCGTATTCTGACGAATTTCCGCGTACTTAAAGAGTGCAGAGCAAGCAGATAACACGTAGTATCTATCGGACGGTGAGAAGAGAGAGAACGGTGCGCATATACGCAGGTCAGAGTAAGAACTCACTTGCTTGAAACTGCGAGGATTGTCCCTGCTCTCTCTTCATCTTCAACACAGAGCTGTTGGATGAATTCAAGGCCTGCACAAGTAAGAATGATAGTACAAGCTGTATTAAACCGTAACTTGTACCTGACGTCTCATTCCAATACTTCCTGGAAATTGGCTCTAGCTGGGTATCAGGAAACTCTTCCCGAATGAATTCTACAAGCAAAGATGTGCTGGTAGCCCTCTTGCCAGAACTTCCAATAGCGGCCATAGCAGTGTCGGATGCAGAGAGGAATGTATCAGGGACTAGAACTAGGCTCGGTTTATGAAGATGCATTTGGTGGAGCGTCTTAACGTAGGTTTGACAATCTGAGAGCTAGATACCAAATTGAGCACTTCTTAGCAAAATTCAGGTCAGAATATTCGCACCTGAACCAAAACTACACGTCCTATATCTTTGTCCAGTGCCGCTAGCCCAACCTCGCGCCCAACACCTCTTCCTTCCAGAACAGCAATGACAAAGCTCCCTTCGTGCCGTGTTGACGCTGATGTCTGCGGACGTGCTGTAGAAACTCTTGACTGTCCGGTCCAAGGTCGGGATTGCGCAGTACGAGGTTTATTCTGGCCTGTAGTTGGGGGCCGTCTGGAGGCTGGCCTCGATGAGCCGCTCGTTTGACGAGACCACATCACCGTAGTACTAGTAGTGATCACTGATTGAAGCTGATTGCACGCGTGACGTCACGCGTATTTATGTTCTTTTATCTTCGCACAGATTCGCACTCAGTTTATATTTTCTATGCATATCATTCATTGAAGCCATTTCACGTATTGATCACGAAAGATAGGGATAGATTACAGGAAAGCTCAAAGCCACAACCCTTTCAAATCAAAGTCACTCCTAGAGACGTTTGCACATCTTTCGAGCGAGGAACGAAGCGACATTTGAAAGGAAGAGGGTGGTTGAACAAAGTCGGACCTGGATACCACTCTGCTTTGGGCTTTACCGGCTTCCCATGTTCGTCAAGCTCTGGCTCAATTGAATAGCAAGTCAAGATAGAGGCAACGGCGATCCACAAAGAGGCGAGAGCGATGTGTTTGCCAGGCTATTTGGGATGGAGTGCTCAGTGATCGGGAACGGCAATGTGATTACTTGGAAACACTCACGCAGGCACGCCTTCCAAATCCGAAGGCTGCAGTAGCAGGATCCTTGACCTTGGGGTTTATCTTCCCGTCAACCCGGAGGAAGCGTGAGGGATTAAACAGGTCCGGCTCAGGATATTCTTCTTTGTCATGGAGGATGGACCTTTACAATCGCAGTATGTTGGCACAACGAAGTATGTAACTGGTATTCGTGCGTACCAAACATTGGGCATGATAATAGAGCCCTTGGGGAGGAAATAACCCTCGTAAATATCATCTTGAGTGAGTGCGTGTGGAAAAGCTAACTTTTGAGGTCAGTCCCCTGAAGCGGAACTCGAAACATATGTCGATACGCACCAAGTGGCGTGACAGGATTATGCCTCAACGCTTCCTGAGCAATCGCTGTAATATATGGTAGTAACGGTTCATCGCTAAAGCTCGGCAAGTCTCCTGGTCCTAGAACCTTCTCGAGCTGCTCGTGGGCCTTGGTTTGAATTTCCGGGTTCATGAGCATGTTCAAGATGAATGATCCTACGAAATGATTTCCCGTAAGCTACATGTGTGAGCCCATAGTCGATCTCCTACCTAACGCAGCAACAATGGTGTCCGAACCCCCTGCGAAAAGAAAGGTTAAGCAAGCCGGATTTAACAAAAATACAGTCTCTTCATTCACCCCCATAAGCCGTGACCGACGCTTTTTTAATTACCTCTTCTTGACTTGCCAAGTTTTGAGTGCGATCCATTTGTTCAAGGGCAGCCAAAGTCAGAGACGGTGTTGCAGTCCCCATTGCCTAATCTTGAAAGTTCATTGAACGAAATGGACTAATGAAGACTGTAACCCACCATTCGTTTCTTTGTTACATTAAAAGCAGTCTCAGTCATTTCAACGCGCAAGTCGGACCATTCTCTTGCTTTGCGTTGGAAATCTGCACCCGGAACCCATTCGGGAACGTATTTTACTAGAGAATCACGCGTCAAGAGCGATAAGATGCTCGATTAGAGTGCTACGCACGAATAGGAATTTGGTCAACATAAAATGCGCCAGGCGTCCCAGCAATGGACATGGATTCCAGTGCGGCCATAGCTGTGGGGAGATACGGCTTGGCTTCCTCTGGATCAAGACCATAAGTGACATCCATAATGAATGCTGCAGCCCATCTAGAAACAGGAATGTAGCTTCAATGGGGATTTCATTCTGCCACGCCACATTACTCACACTTGAAGACTCTTCATGACATTATCAGAATAAGGGAGAACTCGAAGGAGATCATGGGTCGCGCTCAATTGTTTTGGGTGGAAACGCTTCGGATCAGTGGGGGGTATAGCTTGATTTATAATCCGCCTCTGTGCCTTCCAGGAGTCGTCATTGGGTCTAAATATTAGCGTGGATCCCCATCTATGATAAGTGTGTTAGAGCAGCCGAAAGGAACGTGATAAACCATAAATTTTCACCCCATGAGCTCCCCCAGCATAACCGTCGGAGGTCGGCTCGAGTACAATGAGGATCGTTTTTCCAGAAGGTCACCGACTGTCTTGGAAGAATTCAAGATAATGATTGAATTCCCGAGCGCGCTCAAATGGATGATGTCCGACTCTGGCGGATGTCCCGACTTTAGCCTTTTCACTGTGTCAGTGTTATACATTGTTACTTACTATATTTCCGGCACAACTCAGCATAGTCTAGCCAAATGAACCCTCCCCTCGGTATTTGAAACAAGTTTTCTACTATCGGGAGCTTCGTCGGACCAGGGGGGAGAGGATACGGAGACGATCTCAAGCGAGAGTAGAAGATGAGAGCAGAAACGATGGCGATAGCGACAAGGATATACGCCATTTCTGCACTCTGAGAAGGCAGGGGGAAGAAGAGGCGACGACAATGGGCAACGCGAATGTCATTGGCTTAAAGCTAAACATTAGGCTGCCGTAATTGATACTAATGCCTGATGAGGAAAATCCATGGGCTTAGGCGTCACCATAAAAGTGTCACCCTCTCGGGGATCAGAGCTGTCAATTTCGGATTGAGGTCAGGGAAAGATGAAAACATAGTAGATGAAGGAAGGCGGAGGAGAAGATGTATGTAAGAGGGTGCAAGTCTCTCAGCAAGGGACACCCGTTCGAGCATGATGGGTAAGGCCGGTAAGGAGGGAAGCTGGGAAAGGAACAGAAAGGAACACTCTCAAATTTCAGTCCACTTACAGGTTCGTCGAAGTCCTTTGCAGGCCCTTAATTTCGCTAAACTTGTGAATAAATCCTGCCCACTGCGCCTAGACCAAGGCTGCGAGGCGCTACCAACGCCGAGCGTTCAGCAATAGCAAAATATTCAAACGGGAACTTCCTGTAACTTCATTTTCAAATCAGCTCCGAACTCGAAACTGCGAGAATGTGTAATGAACATAATATAACACGGCACGGAGACCTTCAGTAAAAAAGTACACGTATGTACAAGGACTAGATTCTGGTCTACAAAGGATAATCTGTCTGCTTGGCATGTAGAATGATCTCGAGATGTAGTCTCTTGTAAGCCATCGTCCTCCAAGTATGCCTTGTGCTGATCGACAAGCCGCTCGTAAAGGATGACAGTGCAGATACTTTTATCTGAAGCAACGAGCATTAGACGACATCGGGATAAAGGAGGGGAAGATAAATAGAAAAATGAATTCAGTTGGCTGTTCTTAGTATTGTTTGAGAAATCTCCATCGCCAGTGGCTTCGGATGTTTGGTGTAAAAGAGTTCATCAAAAAAATCGATGCTTAGACAGGTTGACTCACCGTGACTTGGGAAGCCAACAACATCTCTGAGCGTTGCACTTCGGATGCGAGGGGCGTTCATCGTGCCAATGCTGAAAATTTGACCTTATTGCATGTTATTAGCAACACCTATATGCAACAAAGAAAAAGGTCAACATATTGCGATAAAAAAAGTCAGGTGAGGGATGAAAATTTTATAGCAAGAAATGTTCAGAGATGCAACTGTTTGGCTATGTGCTCTGCCGTTCGTCACCGCACGAGGCTACGACTGGGGCGGCAAGAAATCATCATGAAGAAATTCGAAAAAAAAAAAAAAAACGCTAAAACCTGGCTAAAACTATGTAGACACAAAAAGAGATCAAAAAATGGAGATCTTCTGAATATGCTCACCAGAAAGTTGGTCACAGCGTACGCAGTCAAAGGACGACTTCGAAAACCCTCTACAAATGTGTATGATTTGGAGACATGGTATGATGGTTGTTCAGCTTGAAAAGAAACAGGAGCAAATTTATAGTCAAAGCGTGGAAAAATATCACCATAAACAGTAAGTCGCAGCAAACCTCATCTAATACTATCTCCGTGACCGTTGACGTTAGTCTTGTCGCGGTTCTCCTGCTATACCGCCTCTACGCCGTTCGACTGCGCCTATCATGGCGCTTCCAGTAGCGGAGGAAGGAAAGCTTCTCAGCGAGGCTCTGAATACCGTGAAGATCCAGTTTCAACAAATGAGAAAGAATCTTGTATGTCCTTCCTTACTTACTCATAGAATTATCTTGATGATACACGTCACAGGAACTGGATCAACTTATGGATGCTCTCAAAAGTGCAAGTTTAATGCTTGCAGAACTCCGCACCTCTTCCTTGTCGCCGAAGCAATATTATGAGCTCTGTGAGTTTCAACATCTTCATACCAACCGGTTCACTCAATTTGTGTACTCCTCTCCATTAGATATGTCCGTATTTGATGCTCTTCGACACCTCTCAAACTATCTTTATGACGCCCATACTCAAGGCCGACATCACTTAGCAGACCTTTACGAGCTTGTGCAATACGCAGGCAACATCATTCCTCGACTCTACCTCATGATCACTGTCGGTTCAGTATACATGTCCATACCAGACGCTCCTGTAAAGGAAATAATGAAGGACATGATGGAAATGTCCCGTGGGGTGCTTCACCCGATCAGAGGTCTTTTCCTGAGGCACTACCTCAGCGGACAGACTCGGGATCACCTTCCAGTCGGCGTTGACCCTGGGTGCGTTGTGTCATCTGTCTTTGCGCGTTACCCCATGCTGATCTTCCTCACAGTCCCATGGGCAATCTCCAAGACTCCATCACATTCGTCCTCACCAATTTTGTCGAAATGAACAAGCTATGGGTCCGGTTACAACATCAAGGGCATTCGCGCGATCGCGAAAAGAGAGAAATGGAACGGAAGGAGCTGCGCATACTTGTTGGGACCAATCTTGTTCGACTCAGTCAACTAGATGGTGTCGACCTCGACATGTACCAGCAACTCATTCTACCAAGTATCCTTGAGCAAGTCGTGAATTGTAAAGACGTTATCGCACAAGAATACCTCATGGAAGTAGTCATCCAGGTGTTCACCGACGAATTCCACCTTTTCTCATTAGGCCCCTTCCTATCTGCTACTGCCCAACTCCATCCAAAGGTCAACATCAAGGCAATCGTCATTGCGTTGATTGATAGGTTAGCTGCGTACGCAGCGCGAGAAGCAGAAAGCGAAGATCCGGAGGAAACGAAACGACAGGAAGAAGCTGCCGCGCGTCGTTTGGCCGAAAGAGTCAGAATTCAGAAAGCAAAAGCTCGAGAAAGCACTTTGTCACTGACTAGCACAACAGACGCGCCGGATGCGAGTGCCTGGGAATCTACCGCTAGTTTTACTGCTACGGTGGAGTCGGAGACCCCGACAGTCGTTGAAAACCACGGAATTGAGGAGACGTCGAGCGATGTCACCCATGAAGTCAAAGGCAAAGATAAAGAAGGCTCTCCTAGTCGAAAATTCAGAGGTGTACCCGAAAACGTACAACTTTTCGAGGTTTTTTGGAAACAAGTCGTCGAACTGATTAAGGTATGTATTGCGATATCCAGATAATACTTGAGTTTAACAGTGTACATAGGCTCGACCGGACTTGTCGATACAGGATATCACGGCACTTTTCGTGTCGTTGACAAACCTCTCTCTCAGTTGCTATCCTGACCGTTTAGAATATGTTGATCAAATCCTCGCCTACGCGGCAGAGAAAATCAAAGAATTCAATGATAATCCCGATTTGCACGCTCAACAGACTAGTGCAAATCTCGCTGCGCTTCTGGTCGCGCCCATAAACTCTTACCAGTCTGTCCTCACTCTTCTCGCCATTCCAAATTATGCACCTCTCTTGTCACGCCAACTTTTCTCTACCCGACGTTCCATTGCTCATTCCATTATATCTTCTGTGTTGAAGAATGAAACCATAGTAGAAACACCAGAAGACGTGGACGGAGTGCTGGAGCTATGCCATGTTCTTATCAAGGACCAATCGGATTCAGCTTCGAATCCTGCGAACGGCACTGGTACTGCGGTGAGGCGGCAAGGACCTCCACATTTCATTGAACGGGAGGAGATGGCCGAGGAACAAGGTTGGGTGGCAAGGATGGTACATTTGTTCAAGGCTGAATCATTAGATGTGCAATTTGAGGTGTGTTCGCTATCATCAATGGAAGAAGTATCTTTATCTAACAAGTCATCGCTAGTTATTACAAACAGCGCGGAGACATTTCGATCTCGGAGGAGAACGTATGCGCTTCACCTTCCCTGCGCTCATTACATCGTCGATCAAGTTGTGTCGGAGGTATCATACACGGGAGCACCTGGTACGTCGCTCTGTAACGAAATAAATCTAGTCATGCCCATACTGCCTCTAGGAAAACCACTGGCAAACAAAAGTCAGTACCATCCTCAAATTCGTACGTCAGCTTTCCTCCATCCTCGCCAATCAAGTGGAGGCACCATCTATTGCTCTTCGTCTATTCCTCCTTGCAGCCCAAATATCCGACGAGTGTGGGTTCGAAGACCTAACGTATGACTTTTATGTTCAAGCATTCAGTGTATACGAAGACAGCATATCAGAGTCTCGAGCCCAACTACAAGCGATCACTTTGATCATTGGAACGCTTAATGGCGCCAAGGTATTCGGAGTAGACAACTATGATACCCTGATCACCAAGGCGGCCTTACATGGTGCCAAGTTATTGAAGAAGAGCCATCAGGCCACAGCAGTCGGACTAGCTAGTCATTTATGGTGGCAGGAGGCGCCCCCGCCAACAGATAGCGAGGAGTCTCAGCCCACAGCCAAGGAACCTAAGGATGATGATTCAGAAAACACAGTCAAAGCGGTGAGTTTACTCAGTTGTCGGGAAGATGTCGATGACATGCTCATATCTGTTTCAGTATCCACACCAAGATAGCAAGCGTGTACTCGAGTGTTTACAGAAGTCTTTGCGTATAGCACGATCTGCGATCGAGGAAATTGTCACTGTGCAGCTGTATTGCGATACGTTAGATCATTACTTGTACTATTTTGACAAGGGTGCTCCAGCGGTACGTCCTTCCCAATTTAATTTTGTTCCTGGTTATGCTGATCAATGAACACAGGTCGCACCGAAATTCATAAATAACCTAGTCGAACTTATAACCTCCAGCATCGACAACATCCAATCACCAGACGTACACCCTTCACAAAGGGCTCCTCCTGGGTTGATTGAGGGTGTACAAACCCCGGAAATGATCATGAGGCATTTTAAGAATAATCTATATTACATTCAACGACGGAAAGATGCAGCAGCGGAGGGTAACTCGGATAGTGACTCGAGATGGGATGAGGTCGAAGTAGTGGGTGCCTTGTTGAAAATGGGCATTCGTCGGCTCTGACCTATTACATGGCTGTGATTCCTCGATTCGTGCATTTTACTTGAATACATTACTGGTCGTGTATGATTTTTTATGTTATTTGCGGACTTTTCTCCTCTCCAATTCTCAGTTATTATTTTCGAATTCTCGAGCCAGAGTTCACAAGGCGGATTGAGTTGATCCGCGGAATCCACTTCCATCTGAACCATCATGGCGGATGATCCTACGTCTCAGGCCAACTATACAGAGATTGCTACAGAACATGTATCATTCAAATGGACTATCGACTTTGCAAACCAGAAGATTGCTGGCTCTGCAACTCATGATCTTAGAGTCTTGAAGGACGACATTGGTGAAGTGATGTCAGTATATGCTGCAGATGTTGAGAAATGACCTTAACTATCATACCGTAGCTTTGACACAGCAGATCTGGTCCTTGAGTCTGTAGAAGTAGAGGGGAAGTCGACTTCAGTGAGTGCTCTTGGAATTATTATGTGCCAAACTCTTCAGATCCAGCACTCACCGCCCACAGTATGAAGTCAAACCAAAGCATCCGATTATGGGTTCTGCGCTCCACATTCCTCTTCCATCTGGACTCAAGTCTGGATCCTTAATCAAAGCGACGATCAAGTATGAAACTACGAAGGAGTGTACGGCTCTCCAATGGCTAGCGAAAGAGTAAGAACTTTTCTGAACTCGCGTACAATTGTTGGCTCATCGGTTTTCTATTGACAAGACAAACGCAGGGAAAGTCGTTCCCATATCTGTTTAGTCAGTGCCAGCCTATATACGCGCGAGCGATGGCCCCAGTACAGGACTCCCCATCAGTCAAGATCGTATGTCGATTATCATCCTTGACTGCTTCCCATGTCGCTAAAGAAGTCAGAAATACTCTGCGGAAGTCACGTCGATTCTCCCCGCTCTTATGTCCGCTATTCGTCAATCGCCCCCATCGGATGGACCTGCACATGACGGAAAAGTCATCGGGAAAGATGCAGTCACTTACGTTTACCACCAAGTGCGTGGCACCCTTCATCTCGTACCTACCTGGCTTCTGATCTTTAGTTCCTTCGCACCTCTAGCCAATTCCAATCCCATCCTACTTGATCGCCATCGCAGCAGGAAATGTGGTCTACCGTCCCTTTCCTCGTCTCCCTGGCAAGGAATGGACTTGCGGAATCTGGTCGGAGCCAGAGTTAATTGAAGCTGCTTACTGGGAATTCAGCGAAGATACTGCACGGTAAGATTTTTGACGCCATGGATTCGGTGGCTTCCCATACTCAGTGTTTGTTTTCTTTTTTTTAGCTTCCTCGCATCAGCAGAAGACATCGTGGTTCCGTATCGCTTTGGCGTGTACGACTTGTTGGTTTTACCTCCATCGTTCCCCTACGGAGGAATGGTCAGTTCAAATCACCTGAGAGTCACGCAATGCATAGAATTGAACATTACATACAGGAAAACGCTTGCTTGACGTTCCTGACTCCTAGTGAGCTTCTCTGTTCCGTCACACTCGTGAGCAACCGTCTTAACTATCGTTAGCTTTACTTGCTGGGGACCGCACGCTTGTGGATGTCATTGCTCATGAACTCACCCATTCTTGGTTCGGAAATGGCGTAACGTGAGCTCCATCCCTGATCCATCTAGTAACTACTAAACTTTCCAAAGGCACGCGCACGCTTCCCACTTTTGGCTCAATGAGGGATGGACCACCTATATCGAGCGACTCTTGTTACAAGTCCTCCACTCACCCGCCGAACGAGGTTTTTCCTTCATCATTGGGAACAAAGCTCTGAAAGACGATTTGGAGATGTACGTCGACCGACCGAAATATCAACGACTCGTGATCGAATTCGAGAAAGGAGAAGACCCAGATGATGCTTACAGTGGGTGAATGACCATTTTCCAAACCGAATCCACAATCGAGTGAAATCTGATTTTCCAGGCAGAATTCCATATGACAAAGGTGCTAATTTGATTTTACATCTCGGTGTGTCTTCTTCGTCGAACGATGGACCTTTTTGAGTTTGAGCCCAAAGATAGAGAGGACCCTCGGCGGACTGGATGTTTTTTTACCATACGTCCGAGACTATGTGTCTACGTTTATGGGGAAGAGCATTACAACGCAGCAGTGGAAATCGCATCTATACGGGTACTACGAGAGGAATGGCGGCGCGGAGAAAATCAAGGCCCTCGATAGTATTGACTGGGAGGTAAGTGGCTGGTTTCCGTTCCGGAGGAGGGAGATTTTGGCTTATTTTGAGTTGCATAGGCTTGGTTCTACGGCGAGGGCTTGGAACTCCCCGTCAAGATGGAGTATGATTCGAGCTTAGCGGAGTCAGCTTACAAGCTTGCTGAACGTTGGGACTCTTCTCGATCAGTCGAAATTTCAAAGTTAGCATTCCAGGCAAATGATTTAGATGCGTTTAGCTCTACTCAAAAAGGTATGCCTCCCAAACTTTGGACTGACTATATCAAAAAAGCTAACGAGGTTACTGCAGTTGTCTTTCTGGAGCGCCTGCAATCTTACAAACCTCTTCCCTCTAGCCACATCGAGCATCTAGCTTCGTTATACAAAGTGTCCTCTACTCACAATGCAGAGATTCGACTACGATTCTATCAGTTTTCACTGGCTGATCCATCGTCTCCTGCTGCTCAGAAATATGCGGTGGAGGCAGCGGACTGGGTCATCGGTGGTGGAAGCGGTATGGTCGTGGGTAGGATGAAGTTTTGTCGAGATGTGTTCCGTGCGGTGTTCAAAGTGAACAAGGATCTTGCTGTAAGTGCGTTCCAGAAGGAGAAGAATTCATTCCATCCTATTGCGAGAAAGTTGATCGAGAAGGTAAACCACGTTTTGGCTTCCTTGTCTCGATTTGAACTAGCAGTAACAATGAGTTTTCACAGGACCTCAAACTTTCAAGCTGATATCAGACGGTTATTTATAGGAAAGCATGCGCTTGAGAATGTTGTGATAGTGTACATTAGGCAGATTGTGAGCCTAGTTTATTACAGAGGCCACATCGGCGTTGTGAGAAGACGACCGGGTGTGTACAGATAATCGAACCACGAAAGACCATGACAATGTTGAGGTTATACGTTCAAAATCGCTATGGGAAATTTGATGTGTCAGATCAGCACATAGTAAAGATTGAAAACAGGACACACCGAGGCACAGGAGTTAGTTTTGCTGGGTGGGATGAGATCCGGATACCACTGGGCTTGCCCACATTTCAAAATCTTCTGCATCTTCTCAGCATGCGCCGGGGTAGGCATCCTCAACCTGTCAGAGTCCCTGTTGGAAGACAGTCCAACGACATACATCCCATTCCCTGTGTCAGGATCCCTGACCCAGCCTTTAAATGCTTGGGGCCAAAGATGATCAATGTCGGCGCATAGCCTATAAATGAAATTGTGGGCCCTTATCATCATTTTATGATCAGGTTGAGGAGATTGTTGGCTAAGTTCTCGATACTCTGGGAGTCGCTCAAACGCTCGTTTGTGAAGTTCCTCGAAAGAGAACGCAAACCCAAGTACAAGGGGTCCATGGATTCCATACGCGGGTGCCTGCGGTCGTGACTTTCGAATGGGTTTTGGTTTCGGGACAACCTCAGCGTCGACTTCAGGGACTTCAGGTGGTGAGGCGAAATGTACTGAGGACATGATCAAGCTAAAAGCAAACAGTGTTAGGACTTTAGCATTAAAAGTTGGGTAAGGACACGTACATATCTGAGCGTAATGAAAAGAAGCTAGTCGGGGAAGCTGGTACACAATCGAATGACCTTCTTTGGCAAGTTATTTTCCATTAAGGGTCGAGAGTCACGTGGCCAAGCCACTTCTAAATCCTGATGCGAAATTCTCGACTCAGCCCCTCTACCAGTCTTCCTCTATATCATCCACAGTGGATAGGTATCATATCCAACTTTTCGCAGTGGAGACTCTGACTGCGCGTACGTCCAGCTCTCGTCATGTCCAGCACGGTACATTTCGCCTCGTTACCTCAAGTCCCTGAAGTCGACGCTGAGGTTGTCCCAAAACCAAAACCCATTCGAAAATCGCGACCGAAGGCACCTGCTTATGAAAAGCATGGTCCCCTTGTTCTTGGCTTTGCGTTCTCTTACCGCGAACTCGGTAAACGAGCGTTCGAACGACTTCCAGAGTATCGAGAACTTAGCCAGCAATCTCCTCAACCTGATTACAAGATGATGATAATGTCTCAGACCTTCATTCATAGGCTATGCGCCGACATCGATCATCTCTGGCCTCGAGTATTCAAGGGCCGGGGCAAGGATCCTGACACAGGGAGCGGAATGTATATTGTTGGGCTGTCTTCCAACAGGGACTCTGACAGGCTGAGGATGCCTACCCCTGCACAGGGCGAGGAGATGCAGAAGATTCTGAAATGTGGGGAAGCTCAGTGGTATCCGGACCTCAGCCCACCGAGAAAAACTAACTCCAGAGCCTCGGTGTGTTCTATTTTCAATCTTTATGCGCTGATTTATGCAACATGAAATTTTTCCAGCGATTCTGAACATATAACTTCGACATATGGTCTTTTGCGGTCCAACGTATTCGTACACACTCAGGTGTCCTGTCACAATGCAATTGCGCGCTCTGGATCAACTAGTCTCATTTTCTGGCTAAGATATGCTGTCACGGCGTGTCCAGGCATGCATACCTGTTATGTATCGGCTATGTAGCGAAGAGCATCATTTTTGAAAAAAGATGGGGGGAAGCGTTGGAATGACCTTAATTTATTCAGCTTGCTTTCTATCTTTATTTCAGTCGATCACTGCATGCAGGACGCACCAAAATCCATATCACCTACATCACCTTGCTTGCAATGGTCATTGAACATCCATAACCTCAAGCGCCCGTGCAAAATTTCCTTT
>MU823549.1:0-39621 GCA_027921425.1 Lentinula novae-zelandiae | reverse complement strand
CCTCTCTGCTCCGCTTAGTCACTCCGCCGCTGCCGCTTTGTGACAGTCTATAGCCAGTGCGGTAGGTTCCGACACAATCCAATCAGTTTTCTACTCGTATAGCTACGTTGCATGATTTGATATTGTCTCATATATTCTGACTGATGCGAAGTCTTTCGCTTGTGCTCCATATATTGCAGGTGTTTGTCACTTAATGCTGCTCATGTCTTACATGAGGCCGCTTCAACTGTCTTCTTAATTCCAATCTCCCAAAGAAGCCACCAAAAATCATTGCATTGTCAACCTGGTATGGATACGCAACGTCCAGAGGGCTCAATCAATCGTCAGCCGCTGGTATTGTCCTTCACAGTGGTTAAAGATTTCTGACTGACAATTTCTAGGACCCGGGGCCGGATCAGATCCCCGATTCTTTTAACCCGCCACTCGGCTCTCAGTCAAGACAATCGCCTGCACAGAGGGATCCTTCTCTGAGAAAAGTATTGAATTCACTGTCTCAGAGTAGTACTAGCAGAAGAAGTAGGGATCATTTCAATAAACTCGTGAGTATTGGAATCGTTCTATACACCGCGCTCGTTTCAAGTTTTCTGTCTAGGTGATTGATCTTGGACTTCAAAATATTGTGCTGAACGCAGGTATTTTGAGCTACCTGTTGTTTGCATTCAGAGTGCTCTGGAAGTTATCAGTAATGTTTCGTAGTGAGCCCCATTCCGTCGCTGTCGGCTTTGTGGTTCCAAGTGTCGCGACGTATGCCTTTGTCCAATGCAATATTACCACGAGTGAGGCCAATGAGGCTGTAGGCATCCTAAACACCTGTGTCTCTGTTGAATGTACTCATTTTCATAATAGGGTATGGGTCTTTTGCGAGCTGCTGTCGACGTCACAATTCTAGCAGGTGCTTTCATTTGCACTTTCGTTGTGTGGTCCATAATTTCCGTCATCGGAGACGTAGGAGCAGCCGTTTTCTTAGCAGTGACCTTCGGAATGCGGCACCTTATAACCAGTTCACTTCATGATAATGTATCTATGTAAGTCATACAGATCAGTGCAATCAACGTATATGTTGCGACTGCAGAAATTTGCATCGGAATCTCCGTGAAATGTAGTGGCTACATAACATTATATTCCAAGAAACATATTATATATCACTAGAGTGTGCGTGCCAGATGACACAGTCGATTACACTGTTTACGGAGACGTCTTTCAACCACACCAGTGTGTAAATTTCCTGCCAATTCATTAAGTTTCAAAGATTGTTCAACGAGCAATATAGTCAAATCTGGCGCAGAAATATCTGCTGCGAGCGGATAAGGCGAAGAGGACAACGAAGACTAAAGAAGGTTTTAGTTTTATAAGATGGACAAAAAAACATTGGGGAAGTCTACGTACGGAAACTTTCTTGGCCCTTTCGGAAGCTGATTTCACATTATCCACAAAAGACCAAAAGTATTTCACCTAGAATTGATGATATTTGAGCAACATTTACCGAAGGACTTGTAAATACGTACGTCGTTCGTTGTGATTGCCTTCACACATTGATCATCGACAGTGTCACAGCCAAGGGCAGTCAGAATCTCCGTTCTTAGTCGATGTACTGAGGCCGTTGCGTCATGAAAGTCGCATTTCAGACGGTCTGTATTGACTTCTGCTTCCTGTATTGGGTAGTTAGCGGATGTTAGAATCATGAGAAACTGAAAGGACTCACATATCGTGAATGCAGCCGTTCGACTGTGCCACGGAGTTGAACAACTTCTTGGTGTTTGAGTAAGGCCTGTTCTTCTAGTAGCCTCAGGCGCACGGTGTCAGCTGATATTATACGAACTTTCTGTCGAAGCAAGTTAGAACAGATAAGGCAGTCAGAGCAGTCAAAAGTGGCTATAATGTAACTCACCAAACTCATGATCAAGCGGGGAGGATTGAAAGGTTCAAGTCTGAAAGCTGATAACTTATAAGAACAATCATCAGAGGTCTGAGCGTGTTCTCAGCCCTTAGGTATGAAGACAATGACCTACATCGTGTCTTAAGAAAGACACAGTTGTTTAGGACAAAGCTGACCAACAACAATCGCTTAGATGAAAGGGAGGGAGCCACCATGCCTGATGATATATTCAAACACTTTGTACTGACTACAATGGAGTGGGCATTCCTGATTCATTGTCGCGGAAGACCTCAGTATCCGAACATCAGAATTAGATAGGTTATTCAAGATCATAAACATACCTTCGGGACAGGGTACACATGTGTGACGGAATTTTCTTTCACCAGTAATGTCAAATCTGTCCTGACAAAATGCGAGATCACATTTGACAACGGCACAGTCGAAATTCTCCTCCTCGTTGGCGTTTGTAAACATAACCACCCGCAATTGAGTGACCGATACAAATCATCCTCTTCACTGATTGGTTCCATGACAATGGCCTCAACATACGTAGCCGCAATCACATCCTGGGTGACAGGATGAGGATGAGAGTGTTTGATAATTTTATCAATTGTTCCAGCGAGTATTTTCCCTTCGTCGCGGAAGATGATGGAATTTTGACGATACCCAGTGGAGTAAATTACCCGTCCAAGTGCCACTCCACCTAGAATATGGGCTTGTCGGGCTACCTTACCATCCCAGTGTGAGGCCTGAACACCATACACCCTGCACAGTTGCTGCACAATGCGATCCAAAGTTGACCTCTCAATACTAGTAGGAGACTCGTTGAACTCGGTACTGGACCAGGCCGATAAATCGGTCCCAGCAAAAATACCGCGATGATCTTCACGCTCAATGTCGGTCAGCATCGTCAGTGCTTCACCAATCTCTTCCCGGATCTCCGGATAGTTGTTCAGTAACAACTGCAGATTGGCTATCTGACCGTACGATTTCATCATCGTGACTTCAACCTCACCTAATGTACTATAAGTAAAATAAGAAGCCATGCTTGAGAATGAGCTCACCCAGATGTCCATTCTTTTTTATCTCTTGCAACAAATGGTTGATGCGCTCGAATACTGGGGTACTCCGAGCATGTCCTGGGCCCATGTTTTCCAAGTCAGTTATGACATGAAGTGCGAGATGGTGATTCGACGCAAGGGTGACGTCAGGAAACAGCTCCAGGATTCCATGTAGATAACTCAGGATACGGGCTTTGTAGTAGGCTCTTGAGCTATGCGACGTCTCACGAAGGAAGATGATATGCATGCCACGAACCAGTTCCAGAAAGTTCAGCATCATCTGAAAATGACGAGATTGTGGTTGCTCTTTATTGCCATAGCCCCATACTCGAATCAGGGTCACGACCAAAGAGATTGAGCATACGACTTTATATTCATCAGCACTAAGCTTGCCTGCAGAAGGAATACCCCATCTTGAAGGTGCTGGTTGAATCCAACTGGGAAGCACAGAACGTGCCATATCGGCCCAAACTTCTGCTAGAAGATCCTTCCCAATGACATTCCGAGGGGAAGTTTGTTTGAGGATACTGTCACAATGCTCTTGACACTGTGAAAGTAAATGAACAACGGCTCAAACACAAGGATATTTCAGGTGAACTGACCCACAATATCAACCATCGTGCTAATGTTTCCTTTTTCAATGAGCCACCGGAAATGTTGGAGTCAAATGGGGGTATTCGATACTCTCTACAAAGTTTCTCGAGATGTTTGAGTAGTTGAGACATCATTATGGACTTCGAGGGTTCATCCTCTTCGAAAATCCGTTTGAACTGGTTGTACCGTATCTGCGAAGAATCCTCGTCATCCTTGGCTCCGTTTTCTTGACGCTGTTAAGAGATAATCAGTCGTAATTCAATGCAGCTCAGTAAATATACGTACATAAACCATGAGTCATCCAGCAAGGGTTTTATTCGAGTCATCTAGGTTGTAAAGTATGTTCAGATCTTGACACAACGCTCAAAGGATTATTTTCTTCTTGTCAAGTGAAGGGGGTCTAGCGTCGAGGTTGAGTAATTTGGACTTGAGTTTTTCAAATGCCGAGTCTTTGCTGAAGACGAAAGGTGGTGCAGGCCGCAATGCGGGTGGTAGCGCATCCGCACTTGTGACTGATAAAGCGATAGATGGAGCAACCGATGAAGCCACCGATGGAGTTCTCGATGAAGGCCTCGAGTTCAAAGACTTCTCAAATCAGTCAATATGCGAGTCAGTTGTGAGAACGAAACAAACATACTACATCAGATGCTTCGGATTCTGGGACTTCAGCGTTACGCTAATATGAGAGAAGCATCCGAGCCAACAAAAGTGTGCAAAAGAAGATACGCACCGTCTCCATCGATTTGTTACCTTCCCAACTATCCGGGACCCGATTATAGTCAAGAGGAGGGATTTCAGGTACTTGTTCAGATTCAACGGTCGAACGCTGTACATATTTAAGTGCGCGTAAGTAGTCAATGAGATCCAATACTCACCCATTGCAAAATCTGGTCTACCATTTGTTGCTTGCTGCTGAGTCCCGTACGTAGCTTGAGCCAGAAGCACAGGTACCAGAGAACCCCTCTCTTCTCTTCCAGCAAAATAGCTCCTAAAGACTGCTCATTTTCTCTGATTTCATTCAAGAGATTGCATAAGCTTGTGTTAGACAATTTCATGCGTTTTTTGACGGACAAATCTGGATGAAGTCCATCCCCGCTATTCTTCTCATGATCAATACCCCATATTTCGCGAAGGTGGGTTTTGAAAAGGCCAAGGTATCCGAAATGCATGTCGTCAATGACAGTGAAGAGGATGGGATCCCAATAAGGTAGTTCCATCAATTCTGTGAACCGAATTCCGTGAGCCTTGTAGATTGCATCGCGTCGTGCTGGTGAAGCGATCTTCCATTCAAAGGCCAGCTCCCTATGTTTTGCAGGGTCCCGCATGATCCAAGTTTCTGGATCAAGGTTATAGATATCACTGATAGGTAGGAGACACCGTCTACAGAAGTAAGTATGATTGTGGGCAGCAAAACCTGAAATCTGAATTGCAGCTTCCGTGTCACAAACTACGGGGAGCAGGACTACGAAAACCTTTTGACCAATCCGATGACGTGCTGTACGTGTGTAGTACACACCTTCCCAGAAGGCCAGCAGTTGCTTAACCAGAATCCGTAAGGTATGATTGATGTGGTGTTGTTTGGGTTTTCCGGGCATGACAGTGACCAGGAACATATACTCTTGTCGATATCGAAGATGCTCCGGTAGAGACAGAATTACCATGTACAAAGCCGTGGACTGGATCTGAGCATGAGTCTCTCTCTGCCCAAATGGGTTGAACCCGTCGAATCCAAGACTCGTGACAAGTCGTAGATCTGGATTTTCAGCAGGTCCTTTCTGAGAAGTTACGAACGGCTGCCCATCTATGCCTCTGAATTCACGAAAGACAACAGAATCCACGAAGTCGCTTGCTGAGTCGGACCTCGCTGGGAATGGGCATTGCTGATGCTCTGCAATAGCATCTTCAATGCCTGGCACAGCTAAGATTCTCCCAATCCATGCTTTCAGATCCTGGAAAACCTGCTTTCGAATCGGGGCCATGAACAAATGCTTTCCACTATGACGAGTGTGCCACAATGAAGTCCCACACGGTGGTGAATCCGGGTGCAATCTCTCTTCACAGACAGGGAAAGGAAGATGCGCTTCATGCGCGTTTTCAGCCTTTTTGAGGGCCTCATCGGTGAACGGGGACAATGCGTAACATTTCGGGCATGCAATTGCGACGTGTAAAGTAGGATCGAGATCATATTGGTCGACAATGGTGTGAATATCCCTCGGAATCTGGAATGGAACTCTTGATATAATCCCACTTCTTCTCATAAACCCTCCGATGATGCCACGCAACAGCGCAAGATTTACCCGCATATGACGGACTGGACTCCGGAATTTAATATGCATGATCAGAGCGGCTACAAGGGTCGGAGTTGCATCTGTCATTTGCCTCTGGGAAAAGCGACGACCTGAGTAGATTTAGTCACTGCGACTGACGATGGGATAGTATACATACTATTGTTGATCGTGGATCCATCACGTCCGTCAGGGAATGCCTGTGATACCCACTGTCTCTCCTTTATGCGATGGAGCTTGTCCAATGCTTCACAAAGCTCCTCCTCTACGTCTGCATCCCCAACTAAGCGCTGTTCCAGCGGCGATGTTTGAATTGACTTGAGCAGGCTGCAAAACCTTGCCTCTGTATCCAAAAAGCGGTTGTTGGCGATAACAGTAGTTTTCAGAGCGAAATCGCCGGAGTTCACCTGTAGAAGGCTTTCAGGATCTGATAATACAAAAGGGATATTCGGAGAAGGATCTTTGATGAAGGTTAGGCGAGTTTCGCAATCGTATATAGTCCCCAAACGCATGCGGATTTCGGATACTACGCATTGTAACCAGCCGGTGTCCTCATCATTTAAACCTGGGTTGCCAGGTCGATTTGAATCTGGATGGTTGCTTCCGCCGAGAAGATGGTTTTCGGAAGGGGGGGATGATGATTCGGGTGCGATGTCAGACCCTGAAGCCTCTGGTACTATACCGGGCGATGTCGACACCGTTTGCAACTTGCTGGCCCTACTGCGAAAAGTGTTCCTGAGACGTTCCCGATGCCGATGCTCAGTAAGAGCGGACTGGGGGACCAGTAATCCCTCTGGATTTTGTTTGAGACACTCTTGGCAACGACACGGCTGCAAATCCGAATTGACAGAATTTACTCTGCGACGGCGAGCCATATTGCGAGCGGGTTGAACTTGAAAGTGAAAGAACACAAAGAGTTTGAGCAGGAAACAGTATGGCCTGAGGGCATTGATAAAGCGACGGAGCGATATTAGCGACCTGTCACTGTGGAAGTTTCTGATAATTTGGCTCTTATTTCCTATCGTGGGCATCAAAAACGTCAGGAAACTCTTGTGCGTTGCATATGGCAAGAACTCACGTGGAAAGAAAAGAAAAGTCCAAGTAGGATTCATTCAGAACCGCTCCCTGATGGAACCAGACAACACCACAGACTCGGAAACAGGAAATCCTACTGTTCGTCGATTGGATCAACATTGACTGTGAATTAACGCTGACAATTCATAGCACACTGGATGGTGGAGAAGGCAAACATACGACTACTGCAGCTATTATCTGGATAGTGATGGGATGATCCAAAAGATATATCACAGCCCAGACGCAGAGGAATCGTGAGCTAATCCGGGACGGGGTTGTAATGATCTTAGGGATGCTGAAATCCAACACAGGAGGACAAGAGGACGAGCGAAGACTCCCCCTCTTCAAAAGGGAGCTCTCAAGAAGACCGAAACCCCCGGTAGGTGGACCATCTTCTTCGTGAGGTTCTATGCTGATGTCCATTAGGCTTTGCCAAGGACGCTGATAGGGGATCTACCCCCGTCAGCTTTAAGCCTCAGGCTCGGCCTCCAAAGTATTTCTTGCAAAAGAATCCCCGTACGAGCAATATTACAAATGAGCCGTTTGGACCGACAAAGTTAGAGACTAATCGATTCAGGTCGCATGATAGCGAGGGAGAAACTGCCTGGCACTCTAGTCAATCACCGAATGACCTCGACGCTCCTCCCCCTGAGACCGCAACTCCCAGACTGTTAGGGACTATATATGTCCACAGGAATACCAGAGATGGGGGCTATCAAATATGGGTTTGGTGCAGTCACGAAGGTACAGAACGGGAGTTCTGATGGCGGCCTGTGGATCTGGAGAATGAGCAGTTTGTACACCCCAAGATTGCGACGAGGTCGCTGAAGTTAACTTCTGGGGGGAAACCTAGTTGGGTTCTGAATAGCACGTTGACGACGTACCGAACCCGGAGTGTAAAGCGGTCCAGGTCGCGACCCGCCACAGGTTCGACACAAGGTTTTACACCTGATGCGGAGTCGGTTAATGCAGCGAAATGAGCTATGACGCGGTCTTTTCTGTTGTCCTATCGTGGCCTTGTATGATACGAGTTCCCCGCGACTTCCAGTGTAAATTCTTGATCGAAACCACGCAGTTTGACTCGTGGAATCGCCATGAAGAGGCAGTAAGCAGTAAATGAAGGAGACCTAGAAGGAAGCACGAATTGAAAATTGAAATATGTAAGTGCTGATGGTCAGGTGTCATACTCTATCACCTGACCTGATCAAGTCTGTCGCGTCGTTCGCGTTCTACCGTCTACGTACAGGAAGTCACATCGAATCAGACCTGAGACCTCTGTATACCTTCGAGCAAGCACACTGCATTTTCTGTCACTTATGTCATCTAAAGTCATGGCCCGCATGCTGCACACGAGGCTGAATGAACTACCTCTTACCGAAAACTCTCATTCGCGATAGTGAAGGTTGGTACGTACTCATGGATGCAGAAGAAGAGGCACCTCATCATGGAGTATATGCTCAATCGCCGGTAATCCCCATACTCCCAATAATTCGACTTAACTGATTCTCCGTTAGCGAGCATCCAAATTTCCAATGCACTCTTGGAGGGACGACGACAAGGTTACTGACAGTGAGGATGAGACGATAGAATATAGTAGCCGCTCTAGTGAATATAGTGACACAGATCGGAGCATCCTGGATGTTATTGAGTTAAATGCTTTATGTCGATCGATTCACTGACTGAGCATGTCCTTGTATTTCACAGGACTTCCAACTACAGAATACAGTGCGTCGGGTGCTGTAATTGTTCCGATTGAACACATAACCTTCTATAGAGCTCAAGCAGTACTCCAAGGCCTACTACGACTGATATCGAGGATCTAATAATTGGATTGACGACGAGTGCGTCGATCTCGTCAACCACTGATACTCGAATCCTCAGAAAGATGGTGAGTCTCTGAACCATCGATATCTACGCCTCACAATGATGTATATTCGGCTTCGTAGGACCCAGCCAGTACTCCGAAACCCACCACATGTGCCATTGATAGTCAGATACCTGAGTCTACAGAGAATGTTTCCATGTTGTTGAGCCCCGAAGCTCTATTTGGGCAGATGGTGAGTGTCTGACTTGTATGGATCTTACGAGGTGTTCATCTACCTTGCAAAGACTACAGAACCTATTATGAGTGGCATCAAAGATCAGATTCCAATGAAGGCGTCTTCACCGTTGACCACTGATACTCCGATGGAGGTGAATGCATTTTCTGGATCAATGTTGCATGTCTGACGATTTTCCGTCATAGAATTTAGCTAGCTCTCTACCAGGACACACAATGGACAACCTCGATACTCGCGGGAAGGATGTGAGCTTAGACATGCATTCCATCTGCGAATCTAGTCTCACGTCGCCATCTTTTCAGAACTCAGCCAGCCCTTCGGAGGGATGTGGTTGTCCGACAGATGAATCGAGTCGTCTTTCTGAGGGACCAGGACATCCTTCGGAGGAATCAGGACCTCCTTCGAGAGGCCCAGGACGCCCGAAATGGTTTCAAAACATTGTTGTGAGTATGTACCTATCATATATTCGCGCCATGGACTAATGTACCTCCATCGAGTAGATAGTCGATGACCTTCAACTCTGCCGAATTTTGTTCAAGGCGGGTGCTCTGATTTACCTGCTCTTCCTCATCAGAGTGCTTCAGAAGATCTATGCAATGTTTTGGAGCCAACCCCTTGCTGTTGCTGTTGGGAATCTGACTTTGAGTATTGTGGTGTTCATTCTGATCCAATACCATCCCCCAATGCCAGTCCAACTCAAATTCACTAAAGAGGTGAGTGTTACACGCTAGAGCAAATACTTTCATTACTCACTGCCAAAAAAGTTCGGAATTCCACAAGTTGCAATTGATGCTATGATCTTTATTGGGTCCTTCACATGTGTCTCATTCGTGTTAAAGATGGTCCTCATTATCGGAGAGTTGATAGCTTATTAGGAGCTGTAAACCTTCGTGTTCAACTCAATGTAAAGTTCGATACAAAGAAATATATTGCGATGATCACATTGTAATATTGAATCATGATCAGAACCGTAATCAGTATGTACAAGATAGGAATCAAGAGATTATACCAAAATCATCTCCCCGTCAGATTGGCAAATTGCATTCTTTCTTGAGATATTCGACTGCAAACCAATCGTTCTTGTTCGAAAGTGTGTAGGCCCTTTGAAACTTCAAGTGCGTATGCCATTCTTGAGGAGTCATCAGAACCGCAGGCTCTGTAGAGTTTTGAATTTTAGTCAGTCGCTTTTGAAACCAATCTTCGGCATCTTTTGACCAAAATCCACAGTTGAGCCCACATGTTCTCCAGGAGTTCGGACGAGGCCACCAGGAACGTATCGCAGTCTGCTGTACACCCTCCTTCGAGATGATGCCTAAACAAAGGAATGAGAGACAGGCATCAAAAAAGGTAAACACATACCTGTAGCAACCTCATATGTACCACAAATGAGATCTATTTCTTCAGTTGTCAGTTGGTCATCCCAGAATGCACGGCCTCGGCCCACTTCCCACACACAAAGTGCATGCTCTCCTTCTTGCAGAGCATGTACAGTAGGTCCATCACAAACATCGTCTTCATTAACAATCTCGCGAGCTAATCGAGCAACTATGCCCCCACTTAACAATGCAGCACGACCCTTAGCTGAGCGTAAGAACTCGTCACGAACAACCTCATATGCATGATAATCTTGTGAATTGGGAAGAAATCCGGCTGGACGAAAGCCGAGAACCGCAGGTCGACGGCACGGGATCACCTTGCATATTTGAGGAGGATAGCTAGCTACCAGGGTATTGAAAGACAGACCCTCTTTGATTAAGCACTTGATGATATCTACCGTTCCTGGACCCCACTTTCTACGAGCTATCTCCAAAACGGTGGCTGCGCTGTGTAATGCAATCAGATATGGCTCATCATCTGTAGCAGTCTGTGCCTGTATCAAGAAATGGTATCCGTGGTACGAGGACAGGACATCAACCTCGAACGGAACCTGAGGCTTCATGTACTCATTCCTGATAGCCAAATCATATTCTTGGGGTGCATGCCGTAGATCCACTGCATCTAACAATTGCATGACAAGATTGATTATCTGTAGCTTGATATGATCGTCCGGTCCAGCAGGTACAGGCGGGCGTCCACATCCAAGCAGACCCAATACTTTCTTCCAAAGCCTAGGTAGAACCACAACTTCTCTACGGTCTTGATTTGGTCGTTTGAGAAACCCGAATCGATGGTGAGCAATGTCTTCGATGGTCTCCGAAAAGGTTATGGGTACTGCCGGCGAGTTCTGTGTAGGATGAAGACGAGCAACATAAGCATATGAGGAAGCGGGGCCGACATCATGGCCCACTTCCGCATTTGATTGTGAGCGGGTGGAGATAAAAAAATCATCGTCGGAGTCATTCCCGAAGGAGTCTGAATCACCACCGTCAGGATCCAGGTCCGTGCAGACCTCCCATACATCAGCAACGGAATCATATCGTCTTTGGCTTGGGCCGTATCTCTCCCAGATATCCTCATAGTTGCTCCTTCCCACAGCTGTCCGCACCCTGATACCCTCTACAAGGTCCCAGTAATACACACGAGCACCTTTTCGACCCGGAGGTCGATCTCTCCTAGCATTTTCTTCCCGCTGTAAGCGAGATTGCCGTTCGAGTGCCGCCTCCGATACGATAGCTTTGAGTCTATGAGCTTCTCTGCGTTGGATGAAAGTGAATATGTCCTCGTTGTGACGGGGAAAGCTTCCACCAGTGATACGTGGATACCGCAATTTAGGCTTGTGAGTAGATACTTCTGTGCTGTTGAAAAAAGGGCCTTCTGATAACGGTGGCGGATAAGATGTTTGTGTTGCAGAAAGTTTGTCAATCGTGGTAGTATCGGGAATCGGAAACGTGACGGGATTAGGAAACGGGATCACAAAGTTGAAAATTTTTGGAATAGACCAATCACGAGTTTGACCCCAGTATAACATCAAAGGCATTTTGGAATCGAGGAATACAGGGAGCCAGGGAAGACACCCAGAATTATGCACATCGATAAATGCACCGACTGGTGGAATATCCATGATTTGGTGAAAATACGCAAGCCAGTCAGAGCTGATTGACGTTTCTCTATGACGAAGTTCTTGCCATTCCCACTTGGCAGGAACAGGCCCCCGGCGAAGTTCCGCGTACTCCTTCTGTCTCTTACCCAAGAAAGAATCGTCCTCGTTGGGTGGAGTGTGCAAAGCAACGAGATCAACCCATTTGTTCTCCAAATGATATAGCATTCGAAGGAAGAATGAGATACAGGCAATCAAAGGAATGAATGCCTGTCGAGATCGCATTGCTGCTCTACGCGCCTCCGCTTCCGTTCTCCAACGTTTATGATACCCATAGAAGTTTGGTAGCGGCCAGAGGCGGAAATCTTCAGGAATCGCTAGCCGGTTGATTTTCATACAGGCACGTTGAAACGCGCGCATATTTCTCTCTAACGAATCCCAATCTTCTTGTAGTGACGGGCTGAGAGCGTAAGAATTTGACTGGCCGTCTTCCTCAATTGGTAGGGTACTGAATCCATGGTCAAGGCATTTCAAGAAATGGAATTTGAATGGGTTGCTGCTGGGAGCGAATCCCAGGAAGGGTATCGAGGAAGTCACCCAGCGTGGTGTATAAAAATCGGGGAGCGTGGCTGAGTTCGGACTGGGATTCAGGTTTTGTTTTCGGGAGGGCACGATGGGAAAGTTGTGCGGCCTACGACTGAGGCAAGTAAACACATCGTTGTCTATCAGCGCATGGAAGCTGGATAGGTCGGCTTCCTGAGACGTCGCAAGCATACAAGTCACCTCTTATGGTCAGATAACATTAAGACCCAAACATGCTATTCATTATAAAGGAGGTGCTTACTTTCCATCACTTCGAACGTTGTCCGGTTAAGCGCAAAGAGGAGTTGATACTAATGATATTGCGGTAAGTTTATCTATTCGTAGGTTTCTTCAGCGCTTCATACCCAGTTTGACCAGATAGAAGCCTGACGAAGAACTTGGTTTTTAGATTTTCAGGAATCAAAATCTAGTGTCAAGTCATGTGCACCACGTACTGCCTTGCTCATTTGACCATTAACTCGATATCGATGTCCTCTTTACTGCCTTCTCCCAGCTGCTCCAGGTTATAAACTGGGAGTCAGTTCTGCTTGCATATAATAAACCTTGAGGATCCTAGCACCTGTACCAGGATTCCGACTGAACTCAAGATCAACGCGTGCAAAGAACGACTGGATGTTAGATCAAGGAGCGACGTAGGTAAAGAACGAACAAGTATCTAAGGAACGAGGGTTGAAGAGAATGACAAAACTATAGGAGAGTCAAATGAATGTAACAATGTAGCTGATATGCCAGGATAAATAACATGAGGTGTGTTTTTATTTTAATAAAGCTAACGAACAAAAATTGTAGGCATAGAGTTGATACAACGAAAAGGATGGCATGGTGAGCAGGCATGGATACGTGGTCAACACGGGAATATAAATTAAGTAGATGAGGGGCATAGGTGAGTGAAAAGATAATGAGATACTAAAACCTAGGTCACGATCGAGCACTGTAGGTAAAAGCGAAAAGAAAGGGCCTAACCCCTAACGACGTGCTTCAGACGAGTTCCCTTTTCAATGTGACTTCCAACGTTCCTCGAGAACCTATGATAAGAGCGTTAAGATCTGCATGACTCCGTATGAACTTGGAAATTTTACTTACGCGGTGAGAACTCGTTTGATTGCTTCATCCCTCTCGTTCGCATTCCCGTACCTAGGCATGTACTCTAAGAACCTCTCTGGCTCATAGACAGAGTAGAAGAATATGGCGATCTCGCCCTTGAATCTCTCCTTCACGCCGTATGTTATCAAAGATTCGTTCTTGTTGGGAGAGCTTTGATCGTATGTGCCGCATACGTAGTATCACCTTCGATCGACAAGGACTTTCAGCTTGTAGATGTCATCTACCATTGAATCTGCCGAAAACCCGTCCCGTACATCGATGTATCGTTGGTGCTTGTGGCGGCTCGAAAGAACGGACGGGAACTTTTTGATTTCTGTTATTGCACGATCCATTCCAAAGTAGAGACCTGTCGTTGACCCTTCCACCTGCGGAAGCAACTTGATATCGTTCCTGATAAAATATACAAATATTCTTACCTCATCTAGTTCCTGTTGGGGCATAACACCTCTGTTGAACAGGGGGATAAGAATCGTGTGACTAGGAGAAAGACGTCTTCTTGCTACGGGCATTCCATTTCCGGAGGAACGACTGGAACAAGACCGAATTCGAGATGATGAAGCCATAACAAAATGCAGAGTAGGTTCAAAATGCCACAGGGATCTGTTTTGACGAACCGTTTCTTAAGGACCTCAGCACGCTTTAAACACGACTCTTTGACGTTTTAGTTTCTGGATTTTTTTCTCAATTATTTTGACAAAAATATTCCGCAAAACCTTGGGCCTCCAGTGACAAGTAGGGATATTCAAGTGGGTACAACCCCTCGAGGAACAGAAAACGATACATAGGTTTGACTGACGATGCTAGGACGTTTTCTAGCAGGTGAGTCTTTCCTTTATTCTCGTAATGTTTCTTTCCCGCATTCAAAGCTCACGACTGGAGAGTCAGCAACGCTCTGGCTTCAGGTTTTGGGGATATGCAATTAACGACAAAGATCATTCAAGAATAACGAAATTTTGGTCATAATTTGCATATGAAATTGGGTTTCATGGGGATATACAAACATGGCGAACTCGAACACCCCATATTCCGGGTAGTCAGAAGTGATGTATGTTCTTCATGCATGACTGGTTTTGGACCCTTTCACTATTCGAGCAACTTGGTTCTTGCTCCCGTCCTTTACTTTTAGGAAGCTTGCTCAATTCAATAAGTGGATTCACATACCTGTAACGTCTTGTAAAATATGTTTCTCAGTAGGACTCGTCTCGAAACTCTTTGTGATTTCAATAACAAGATCAAGATCTTGAGACCGCAATCAATCTGGACCTCGAACTAACCCCAACGAGAGAACAATGGTGAATATTAGCGAGATTAAGCGAGTGGGCTGTATCCTGGCTGTATCTTATCGATGACCAAAACAGGTCGGGTTAGTCAGAATACCGCTGTTCAAAGTTGCAGTATTAGGAAGGGACATTGTGGGGTAGCCTCATGTATACGCAGTGTGTATGCAACCATTCGTTTTGAATCTACTTATTTGTAGTACCGGATCTGACATATCTAGCCATGACTTCGAAACTAGCATTATGGATAGAAGGATATACGTATATTTACTACGTCAGCACATGCAGATATACCGTGGCTTGTCGGGGTTAATCCAAGTAGCGGTTTTGTATATTTGGCAAGGTGTTTGGAAAGACTTGAGGATATCCTAGACCCCAATGTCTTTTGAGCTTGCTTCATCCGCCGCAACGTATTCGTCTTCGCAGATGGGAGTTTCAAGCGGAGCTAATCTCATAAACAAAGTTCTTTCTTTCTTGTTGAAACTCCTACCTGATCCTGGTCATATGCATGGTTCCGACGATCCTGTATCACGTCTTTTTAGTGTGTTTGCGGAGAAGAATCGCGAAGAAATCACCAGGGCGTTTATTGGATTGAGCATTATTGTCTGTTTAATGCTCGGAATCACGACACTCGTTGGCTGCAGCTATAAAGTGGTGAGTAGCTGCAGGCTCCATACTATTTTCTGTCAGAGTTGATAGCTTCAATCATCGCAGGTCTGCGCTATGATGATGAAAGTATATTCTTGGATTTTTGGTTACTTTCCGTGGGCCACCAGACTCGTTCTCCTCAAACAGCGAGAAAAAGCCGTGTCAGGGAAGGAGGCAATAATAATACAACAGACTCAAACTCTTCAGTTAGACGTCGAGATTGCACTTTACAAGCGTCTTGCCGGAGTTCTTGAGCGTTCCGCGGCAACTGCTCGAGACAAAGCCAGCGACCTCGAGATGGAGAAGGAATTATTTGTAGACGAGCTTATAAGGGGTGTCCGTGATACTTCAGGACAGCGTTCGGCTATGCGTCGCACAGTCACCGCCGACAGGGAATAGAGTTATGACAATGTATTCATATTACGCTCGTAGTTCAAAAAGCGAATTTGAGTACCACCAGCCTACCTACCTACATCTGCCGACGTGACGTGAGATGACCGGCATACCCGCAAAACAGCTTCCTCGACCATCGAGCAGTCAAGCTTAGTGTTGGATGTCACGTTAGATCACGTAGTGCATCTTGAAGGGTTTCCTATAAATGCTGCGAAAGATGTACAGGGTATGATAGAAATATAGATATGCGAAGCGCGACGACTCCTAGATTTTGCAACCGGCTATCCATGTTGTCGCAGTTTCGCTTATGCCTTGTCAATCTTTCATTAAAGATCCTCCTGTATGAAGGACTATACACGCACCAGTAACTCTCCCAAGGCGTCAAACAATTTGGTGACTTTTGTCAAGAAAGATGACGATGTGGTAGCAGGTATGACAGGAGACGGGGAAGGGAACGGTGCCGCAGGAGAAGATGATTTGAAGAAGTATGGTGAAAATGAAAACTTCTCTGACGTGGCTTCTGACCACAAAGGCGATGACCACAATGACAAAGCGAAGATCAATCCCATCACGGTAAGGACTACCTGCCCAATTTTGAGGACGGATACAAACTGTAAAGCATTTGATACTGGGACTTCTGTTCTAGGAGTACAACTCACTAGTTTTGGCATGATATACCAGAACTTGGGAAATTTAAACAAGATGTCCTTCTTATCCTCCTCGATCCACAGTATGATTCTTGTGCGTTGTTCACGATTCCCATCGCCGGTGGCTATCATTCGACAGCGACCATTTATATCGATATAGGCCTATTATCAGATCAGCAGAGACTATCAGAACATCAAAAGAATACACTACCAAGGAAGTCACCCAAGTTTGATCTGTATGGCGAAAGGAGGAGACAGCTCAGCGAAAAAGAACAGTGAGAGATTAAGATTTACCATTTCCGTGCTTCAAGGCTTGTAATTTTTCGGCACGCTTTACCTCTAAGATCAAAGCACAACCCTTAGTCGTACCCATGATCACTGCTTGGCCTTGATTTATGAAGAGGACAGGAAGGGGAACATTAGACGAAAGATCCTGAGTATGATGAGTGCTACTCATTTTCTTCAGCCTTTCGGGCATGACTTTGAACCAGGTAAGACCTATGCAAGTATCCGTTGCGACAACCGATTTTGAGTCGGGGGATTGAGCCGAAGCAGTGCTAAAATTTGGGTCAGACAACTACGGCTCATTTCTTCGTATATGAGACATACATTCTTCCAAAATACCTTCTCGGCTCCTCCAACTCACATGAGTCATATGGCCCAAAATATAAAGTGCTCTCCCATGTTTCGAGATTGAATTTCCTGAAGCCGAGTGTAGAAACATATAAAATTCGTAATTATCTGAAAGGATTTCGCTCACCAAAAACCATTGTACAGATATCCTATGAGACATTCTTTCTCATTTTCGAGGAAATGCAGCCCTGTTGCCACGATTGGATAGGTATCACCTTCACTAGGCTCTCCGAATGGGCTGGGGCGAGGGAGACAATCATGGTATTTCCATTTTCCTGAAGCTGTACATACAAGTTAGCTTGGATGGTATCTCTTACCGGGCCAACAGTTGCACATACTCTTGTTGAAGAGGAGCACGTCAGCGCCTGAACAAACAAGGAGTTGGTCGCTGCGCTGATTGAATACCATAGTTTGGATTACGGCGTCAGTCTTGTAGATGACTTCACTTTTTCGTCGACGAATCCACCCCTGGTTTTGTTTTCAGAAACATTCATCGGAGCAAGATGTCACATACCGTGGTTGGGTAAAAACATATCACATCGCCATCCATGCTACCGACAAAGAGAGCATCGTCTCTCCATGTAACAGCGGTGAAAGGACCGTCACCTTTTTCCTCCCAGATCGTCGCAAATCCGCGTTTTACGCCGTAGACGTGTATCATATTATCATTGCTGGCACTGGCCAAATGACGGCCGTCTTCTGAGAATGCTAATGCATGTACAGAGTCTGTAGGGGCCTCTATCGTCCCCAACTGAGTATAGAAAGTTTTCATGGATCTTGAGTGGCTGTTCTGTTGCAAAAGTCAGGGAAAATCCAACTCGCATCTCACACGAGGCTTGACAGGGCTTGACACGAGCAAGTAGTCAGTACTGACGTTTCAACTGATGCAAACAATATATTAATAGTATTGAAGTTCGGCTAGGGCAGTGAGGAAGCATTGTCCCTCTCAGATTCAAGGGCATATAAAGAAAACACTATGACCGTATGTATATAACTGCAACGAAACATTGGAGTCCCTAATGCGGGACCAACACGAACAGATCTATCTTCTAATATCCAGTTAAAATACATGTGAGTTTTCTGGTTAGTGGACAGAAGGATGAATACAACGCCTTTGAGAGAAAGAACGCAGCTGACCGGTCAACTGTTAGAGCACTGTGAAGCCTGTAGATACAACAGCTGCTTCTCTAGCTCTTGTATATCTTCCCTCTTTTCGTCTATCAAGGCAGTAATTATAGATTGTAGAGCCTTCAGCTCTTCCAACGGTCGAATATATGGAAGATTCTTACAGAGACGTTAAAAATATACACCCAGCGAAATATTTTCATACCTTGTTGGACTGTTGAATTTGTTGCGCCAAGCTAGCTATCTCAGCACGAAGCTGTTCTATTTCACTTGTGGCGAAGGTGATTCGTCGCACAACTTGAGCAATTTCAGCCCCCTTGTTCGATACAGTGCGCACCTGCGGGAGAGACATATTATTGCCTTTCGAAGAAGGTAGCGAATCACTTCACCCTGACCACCGCCGTGATATACTATGCCTGATAGCTTGCTTCTGTTTGACCCCCTTCATGGCCAAGCTTCGATCCGGATTCCAATCCATACGTCTAGCCTAACTGAGCTTAAAGGGATCGATAACAATGATGAGTTCCACGGATATGGTTGGTGAAATGTCGAAAGATCCAAAAGCGAACTACCGACAGAGTTTGACTCTGTGGAGTACTAGTGGTACCGGTGGTATTAGATTGATGTTCGAAGTGTGATTTATTTCTTATTGACTGCATGTGACGTGTGACTTGTTCACTACTCTGCTTTTGACTGTCTAGTCCGGTTCCAAACCGAACGTAGATACCCAAGGACAACAAAGACTTTGCTTTGATGCTTGATTGTTCCATTAGAATGTCGTGTTCACGATAGATTGCTTTGTCTCGCCTTGAAGTTTTTGTTGTTTGTACGTCTGACGGGCCCAACCACTGCTATAAAAACTGACTGGGATTGTTCGGTTAGAGCCATTATCCTTCCCAATCTTTTATTCATGGACGCTCGCCACACCCTTTATCCAACCGGTAAAGCTAGTGTTAGCTGTCATTCACTCGATGAAGAATACCAAAGTCTGTTGAAGATGCTGCAAACAGCATTCCATGAGCACGAGCGTGTCTTCTCTCGACGCTACCCAGGTCCTGAAAGCTACAAGCTTGTTGAGGTATGTCCGCACATCCAATTGACTATCGAATGCACCACTTGAGCTTGATCTTCGACACACCAGGAAAAACCAAAGTCTATTACCAGCTTCTACATTGAGATTCTGAAACTCAAGACTTGGGTCAGAAAGCTATCGGCCGAGGTACGTGTGGCATTCGACGAGGATGAGAAAGCTCCACTCAAACCTCCGTGGATTAGATCGCTCGCGTCGAACAACCTATAATCAATATCAAGATATTCCTTTCGTGTCCCACCACGACTTGTGAGCTTCTCGGCAATGCGTTCGATGAATTATACGAGCAACTCTGCGGAGTGGACCAGCAGATCACCCTCGCGTATGTTAAGACTATAGCTTGCAGTGGTAGGCCAGGTGCTATATCTCTGGAAGAGCAGGTACATTTGAAATTTCCTTCAAATTTTCCATGATTGATCGTGACCCTCTGCTGTCCAAGATCCAACAGTTTTCTTCTCTTTTCTCGCCTATGTTTGTCCAGACTTCTAAGATCACCGAGATCTTGAAAACTCTACTGCGTGAAGTAAGTTTCGCTGTGTGGTTGCTGTTGTTTGTCCACTCAGAACTCCTTTAGACTACCCAGATTGAGACTATCATTCGATTGCTGCCATGCAGAAGTAATACTTCTAGCAAGTAATTGTTTTCACTCTAAATACCGCCTGTTTAGATAGCGCTTAGAAATAAACTTGACTCAAGCCTATGTATGTGACCTCTTTAGAAACCGAATATGATCATCTTTCATACTGACACCTCGTGCTGATTGCTAACAGTACTACTATGTACTCATTGGCAGTGGAACATCGATGTGGCGACATACGCATCGGTTAAATGAACCCCAACTGATCCACCGATAAGATTCTGCGATTATTTGAACGCGGGCACATTCTGGCTCTTTGTCGCTCTTTGTCACAAAATGCTGCTTCCCGTCGTTAGTGGCAACATTGTGAAGAGTGGCAATGCTGATGATACCAGCGACTCCGAATCTTCTACTATGGACATCCAATCCATGGATGAGAATATGGAACCTGGCCCGAGTAGAGCATCCCAGGATGCATCGCAGACTCCATCCCAGATTTTGGTGCACTCTCCTTTACAATCTATGCCTCAGGAGCCGCAATTCACAGTACAGATCCCACAGAGTCCGTTCACAGTGCGAGTTTCACAAAGTGCTTCGACGATACAATGGACAACAGGGCACCCTCCTACTCCAAACCCTCCTACTTCGAACCCTCCTACTTCGAACCCTCCTACTCCAAACCCTCCTACTCTAAACCCTCCTACTCCAAACCCTCCTACTCCAAACCCTCCCACTTCAAACCCTCCCCAAACGCCAGGCAACTCAGACACTACGATGGCTGATCTTGATGCCACTCCAACGGCCGCACAATTTGGAAGCGGCATATCACTACAGGTGTGTGATGCTACCCATGTGAATGTATCGGACGCAGTATATAAAATTTTTGTTAGCAACCACCTTCCAAAAGGAAAAGACGTGCAGTGTCTTCTCAACCCATCTTCGATCAAGATCAAGAGAGCGGCCAAGACATGGTAAGTATCCCGCGCTCCCTGTCCCCAGATATTCTCAACCCTCCATCAGTTGAAAACACTGCTTGAACACCAAACAAAGATGATGAATCAGCTTTACGATGGTATACGGACATCAAATGCTGAAGTCATTGACAAGCAAGATGCGAAAATCGACAAGTTGAATGATAGCGTTCAGCATAGTTCCACTGTATTGGATCGTGTTTTGGAGGCATTGGATATTCAATCAGTTAAAAACAAGGGCAAACAGCGACAGGAGGCTATGGACATAGACGAAGAGGTGCGCCGTCAGGGTGATAGTGGCACCACAACGAACGCAAAAAACAAATCTGATGGCGATCATGTTGATGCCGATGACGAGTCAGGAGATTCGACCCAGGAAACTCCTTTCAGCTACACCACGAAAAAGAAAGCAAGTCCTCGTTCAGGAGCCGTAAAGCACCGACCACTGCAAGAGCTCAAAAACAAGGTGCGTGTGTACTGTTATGACCTGTTTTCAACGGATTTGATGAGTACTTTGGCAGGAAACAATTCGTCAATGGTTTAACGAAGTGATGGAGGGGAAAGACCTTTACAAAAATGAGGTTTCCGAAGAGGAAGCCAAGCGATTTGCTGAAAAATTCAAGACGGATCCTCTCGCGCGCCCGTGCACTGTTGACAATTTCCGATATTGGATTGCAGGTGTTCCTAAATCAGCGTGGAACAAAGGCGCATCATATGTTTTCGTCAATATCCTTGTGAAGAAGAGGCTAATCACCATACCCAACATTAAAGCTCGCGATACCTTGCGTGAGGCTTTCTTCGTACGATTAAAAACACTCCGTGGAATCTGGTTGGAGAAACAGAAAATGGCAGAGGATAAGAAGTTACCACATGCCATATTTGCAAAGAGGTGGCAAAGGAAAAATACTGTGAGCTTTTACTCAATAGCTTTCAAGCAACGCTGATGCGAGATTTCTTCTGCATAGTTGTTCCAAAGACGAAGGAATGTGATACTTGCAGTTCCAGCACTCGAACCCTATCTTGACGACTTCGATGAACTAGGGGTGGCAGGAATGTCTTCCGACGAAGAGGAACCTGACATGGACGAAGCGAGTATGTGCTACAACATCAAGGAGCCATGCTGGCGAAGTCAACAGCTCAAGAATTGGGTCAGACTTTTGGACTATTGTCATCTCAAGGGTCGGACGTCTCTTGAAGGACCCCAATTTGGTTTCACGCGAGGCGCTGCACCCCGTCTCCGTGTGGATAATAATGGCAAGAGTTCGAAGAGCAGATACGTTGTTGGGCTACCTGCTAACTTCTACGATGCGGAATGGCTCGAGAAGCAGGAGCCTGGCTGGGCAAAAGGTGGGACGGGATTTGTCAATGAGATGGTCCGCCCTCGTGCACCTAAGAAATTGGTTTTCCCTGCAGATCTTGCCAGGTGTGTACGATTTTTCGGAACCTCGTATTTTATCTGATGATCTCCCTCAAAGAACTTTGGAACAGAGGAAATTTCCAGGCGTAAGCACAAGATAGATTGTATTGTATCGTATAGCGCGGGTGGTTAGATATAATTAGCGCAATGGCAGAATGAAAGCATCGGTCTTGCGCCGTGTCTTGAACGAAAGCAGTGGAGTGAATTGGATCGGAGACATAGGCCCAACATAGTTCTTAATTAGAACTACATGGATTCGGAATTTCGATGTATATAAATGAGCTGAGTGACATCAGCTAGGTTCGTTACCGTTGGGTATGATTGACGCCCTGTGGTGCTTCATTCCTTTAGTTGTCATTCTCAATCGCAATCACAACTCATAACCTTTTTATAGAGGAATTACTAGCATGACCTTACGGAGATGGAAGAAAATAGATAATTCTGGTGTATTATCTTATCCAGGTGAGTACACCCTGTAATGTTTGGCACTCACGATTCACGAATATCTAGTGTACTACGAGCGCAATCGCAATGGATGCCCAAACAACCGAAATCATGCAAGCAACAACAGGCGCAGATGGTACTCATAGTCTTCATTCCTTCATGTTGATTTGCGGAAGATCTAACTACGTACGCAGTCTGTTCTAGCACTGTGGTATTGCGATCAATCGATAACAGGAACTTCGTCATGCTCAAAGAGGAACTCGGTGTTGCTGCTGGTGGATTTCCCCCTGCTATTCTTTCCAGCGAAGCGGACGTGCATGTTTCCGAACCCTCTGATGTCCTGAAGCTTCTATTTCAATACGTCGCAGCAGACACTGACCATCATGGTCCAACCCTGGAGCACATTGATTTCTTCTTACTGCTGAGAGTGGCCGAAGCGGCAGAAAAATATGAAGTATACCAGGCAATTTCTGCCATGCGACCCGAATTCAGGTAAGCTTGGTCAACTCGTGTATCTCCTTCATTGAAATTCATTTCGCTTCACTTAGGAAATTCTTCCACAGTCACTCCAGACAAATCTTCCGCTTTGCTTTAGCTAATTGGGACATATCTTTGATTGAGGAACTATCTGCTTACACGGCGAACATACCTATGGAGGAGGTGGCTTTTCTAATGAGGCCGTGTCCTCGCATGTTCAAAAGATGGGTACGTTCGATGACATTCGATTGACACGAATATTAATGATACTGTAATAGTGCTTATGGAGACATTGCCACCTTGGAACATTATTCAAAACTCCAGCGGACAGTTCGAGAGAGGGAAAGATCGTCAATAATCAAAGACGTTGGCAAGCTTACCTAGTCCTGGGGTACTTTCACTTTGTTTCGGACATGGATCCACTGAACGGCTCCTTCTTGGGCTTGACGAGACATATTGGGTTTTTCGTATAACCTTTGACCGAAACACCTGGTCATATATATCTCTGCCAAAAAAAAGCATTAGATAGCGACAGATTTTAATCATGTCATGCCCTATATCTTTCCGGAAATCGATCGATTAGTTTCTCAGTTGACAATGAACGACCATCTGAGGCGTCAAGCGTTTCTGACGCGCCTCCGAATCATTTCTTCAGAGTGGGAGGATCGGTTTGCTGATCTTTTCCTTCCTCGCTTCCCAGAGGAAACGAGCTCCCACTACCAGGAAAGGCTTGCATATGGCAAGGAGATATTCTTACATCCGATAATCGAAGGTCTGGAAAAGATTGTGGGGGACAAGGGCGTACGAGCGACTGGCTTCAGGCTCTCTTCCATTTCATTCGGTGCCATCGAGAAGCTCCTCGTGAAAGAATATACATGGAGGATGATCATCCATGGCGTGACGGGTGCACTCGTGGAGTCGCCTTGCCATTTTGACCTCGACAACCCCACCAGTGACGAGGATGTAATTGATCGCCTCCAAAGGTATTATGAAGAATTTAAATTTATCCGTGAGTCTCATTCCCTCCCTACCTTCAAATTCAGGTGCTCCTTGCTAAGTATCATTCTTCATTAGCTCCTTCTGAGAGAGAAGAGGGTCTACCAGAGGTCTTGAAAGAAGAGGGAATTGATACCGACTCTTGGATTGCAAAAGCTACCCCATATAATGCTCTTATACCAGCTGCCATATCCTTCAAAATGTTTCGCCCTCCCATTGTCTCTCCAGAGATGATCACGTATTACAAGAATGGAATCCGCAGTGAGCGCAAGCGATTCAAGCAAGGGGCTTATCCCGATCTTTGGTACAACCTTTCTGTGTATGAAAAGGGTGGTGCTACAGTGACTGGGCAGCTCATTGACGAGAAGTCTGTTTCAATTCCCGACTCAATTTTCTGATTTTTCGGTACAATCCTTATCTGTATCTGACGATGTAACCAAGCAAGTATTCAAAGGGGATGTAATTTTGCAAATTTAAAGATTCCAGAAATGTTACGCAGCAATAGCGAGGGAGAGTCCCGCACAACACAAGATCTATGACATCGTATGTGGAATAAGAAACTCTTAAGTCTCTACTTCTGATTCGTTGAGAAGTTTAGAAGTGTGTGGACTAATCCAAGAGAGTTTCACAACCGGACTTGGGACCATTCGAACTTCATCGTCAATCATGTCTTCGAATTTCAACTTGGCCAATAGCTAAACAGGAAGATGCGATCAAGACAACTTGCGCGGAATTCATGTTGATCTATGACCTACCTCGTCCATGTGATTGAAGGCGACGCCGTCTCGGTTTATAGTTACTGCATTCTAAGATGAAGAAAGTGAGAGATGTGCTTGACAAGGACAAGCATACTCAGTGTACCATGACGTGTTGTCGCCTGGTTTCAAACATATGCTGCGAACGCGCCTCCACTGGATTCTCCACGACTACAAGCAATGCGTCAGCGCCGGTGAAAGTGGCAGGATTGTTATGGTCACTGCGATCAGGATGGACGATAAGTGGACTTTCGGGCTGGGCAAGTGTTATTCCTTGAGAGTTGTGACCATTTAAAGATCTCTTTACCAAACGTGAGTCCGAATTGTTGACCATCGCGTATATAGGAATGATGATGATTCAGTAGTGCAACTTTCGAGGTCGGGAGCTGTCAGACTGTCGGGGTTAGTTCGAGTCTGGGTAATCGAGCATTCAACGTCAACGTACACGCGTCAACAGGCTTTCTACGAAGTCCAATGTCCAGCTCAAGGTCTAGAATAGGGCAAGGCAATATGCGAGTTGCACTCGATAATGACCTTGAGATACCTGCGGGGAGATCGATCAAGTTCGCCAAGGCTCCAAGCGCTCAGCACGGTCACGTTTTCAGTCAATTCTGACGTCATGTCGGTCGAAGTTAATTACTCTCATTTCTTCCTATACTTCTTCTGAATCTGTCGCATTTGTTTCGTTGACTTTTTCTTCATGAACTCAATGACTAACGGACACCATTAAAGACAATCCTTCAAATGGTTGTGTTTTGGTAAGCGTTTAACTTGACAAATCTTGCCTTAGTATTCTTCCATTCAGGTCGCGGAACCATTTGGCAAATTCCAAGACTTTCCTGGCCCGGTAATCGCATGCGAAACAGGAAGAAACAGGTTTGGGACCTGAACCTGTCCCTGGAACAATTGTACATGTCAGCGATGTGCTACAGCCGGAGACCGTGAGGCAGGGTGAATTTCTGAGAAGCAATATGGTGGGTAATTCGTTCTTCCATCATTTCGTTCAAGTGCTAATTGATTGTACCAAGCCACATTCACGAAACCCAACAAACCGCTTGAACCCCCAACACCTAGAACCTATGTTCTTGGTCTCGATAGACTTGCTAAAGAGGAGAGGGCTTGCCACTGCGGATGAAGAGAGTATGAAGAAGGCCAAATATGATGATGATGGAAACGAACCGGTTTCAATGGTGCGTTTGTCTATTCGTCTCGAGCCAATTACCGCACTAATGAATATTATTAGAAACAGTACACTTTGCCAGTGGGTAGTAACATCTACGTCAAAGAGGCGAGGACACTTCATCACACTCAGGAGGTCTTGCCGAGCTAGCTCGCAATACGATTGGAAGAATTCAGAAGGAACAGGGACAAACAGCGAGTCCGCGACTTGTGCCCCTTGCACCAATGATCTATACCAACCCGCATGCAAATGGAATCATCATTGCCCGTGGACGGAAAGAGGATGCTCCACCAGGATAAAGAACGAGGAAGGGGCAGACCAGGGCAGACGAGACTTCGAACACACACGAAACGATCGCAGAAACAGTTGGGATTCGACTCCTCGGTCCGTGACGGCACTAAGTCACAAAACTTGGATGGGACTCTACTCCTAGAAGTTCGCGCGGAAGCGAGGCCTCTGGCTGGGGTGGTGCAAGGAATCGTGGATGGGATGCTCCTACTCCCAGAGTCGCCAGGGGCAAAATCCCTGAAGAGGACAAAGCTTGGACTGTGGACGCTAGAGAATGGGCAGAAGAATAACTTCGACTTGACAGAGATCGGTACACCGGAACGGAATCTGGGATGGCTGGCGACCTATGTTCCGTTTATCCTCGTATACGGTGTGATCCGTAAAATGTTGTTATCCTTTACAGAAAAAGATTTCTGCTCATCAAGCGCAATACGTGCGTGTATCTTTGGAAATCTCTGGCGACTTCGGTTTTGACTCTTTTTCAGAATGCGGACAATGATCTTTGGGAAGCCAACCGAATGCTGACTTCCAGTGTTGCAACGCGTAAAACAGCTGATGTGGACCTTGAGGACGAGTCGGAATCTACAGTACACGTCATGATCCACGATCTTAAACCACCTTTCCTAGACGGACGTACGGTTTATACCAAACAGCTAGTTCCTGCAAATACATCTGTCTCTACCTCCTGGTGATATTCTAGTGTTCATGACTGGCCAAGAAGATATCGAAATAACTTGTCAGGTCACACAAGGCACTTCTTTTTTGTCGTCCTCTGCGCGTCATAGTACTAATATTTAGCATAGAGCGCCTCGATCAACTCGACGAACCAGCGCCGCTAGCTGTGCTTCCTATTTACTCACAGATGCCTGCGGACTTGGAGGCAAAAATTTTCGAGGCTACAAGTGATGGACGAAGAAAGGTCATCATAGCAACAAATATTGCTGAGATGTCTTTAACAGGTTGGCCAATCTTCCTTGTGAATTCTATACATCCTCATTTTTTTCAGTGGATGGTATTTTCTACGTCGTTAACGCCGGGTACTCAAAATTGAAGGTTTATAACCCGAAGGTGGGTATGGATGCGCTGCAGATTACTCCTATCAGTCAGGCAAACGCGGGTCAGAGGACTGGCCGCGCTGGTCGGACAGGCAGCGGGTACGTCATAATTGTTCTTCTCACCCTTCGCGAAGCTTAATTATTCGCTAGGTTCTGTTACCGCCTATACACTGAGATGGCATATCGAAACGAAATGTTCGAAAACACCATTCCTTAAATCCAAAGAACAAATCTTGCGAACACTGTCCTACTTCTCAAGTCACTCGGAATGAAAACCTCTCAGAGTTCGATTCAGGGATCCCCTGCATCAGGTAGGTTTCAACGGACTTGCTACAGAATTTCTACTAAGATTCCGGGTCAGGCAAACATTCTCAACTCTATGTACCAATTATGGGTTCTTGTTGCATTAGACGATGTCGGCGATCTCACTTCCATTGGTCGGAAAATGTCGGAGTTCCCTATGGACCCCTCAATGAGGAAGATGCTCATTGCCTCCGTGGAATATAATTGTTCATCTGAGATGTTTACCATCGTCTCCATGCTATCAGTTCCGAGTGTGTTCTATCAGCCCAAAGAACGGATGGAAGAGGCAGACGCTGCCTGGGAGAAGTTCAATGTGCCAGAGAGTGACCATCTCAAACTATTGAATGTTTTCAACCAATGGAAAAGTCATGGCTTCCGTGACGAATGGGGGATGCGCCACTTTTTGCATCCAACGCTCCTTCGAAAAGCCCGAGAGGTCCGTGCTCAGCTCGAGGATATTATGAAGTTTCAGAAGATGGAAATCGTTTCTGCTGGAACTGATTACGATGTGATCAGGTATGTGTGTTGGAGATCGCTTGTTGACAAAATAACTGAGCGTGTTGCATAGGAAAGCGATCGCCGCCGGCTACTTTCACCAAGCTGCCCGAGTCAAAGGAATAGGCGAATTTGTCAATATTCGTTCAGGACTACCGACACATTTGCATCCAACCAGTGCTTTGTATGGCCTTGGATGTAAGAGGGTTTTGTCCGCATAAAACTGAACTGGTTAATGTCCCTAATCTTTCTCCTTAGACACCCCCAGTTATGTTGTTTACCACGAACTTATCTTGACATCGAAAGAGTATATGACCCAAGTGACTGCGGTCGATCCGTATTGGCTTGGTGAGAATCTCTTTTGTTGCTTATTCCCCTGTATTCTGATTCTGCTCTCCTCACAGCTGAGCTTGGATCGGTGTTCTACTCTGTCAAAGAAAAGAATTTTGATCAGCTTGGTAACAGGCGAACTGCCGATCGCGAATTTTCCAGAAAAACTGAGCTTGAGACCGAGATGGCCAGGCAACGGGAAGAGTGAGAACACCCTCTTAAATGTATCATGTGCATGGCGCTAATGTGTGTGTTCACCTCCAGATCTGCAAAAAAGGCCTCGGAAGAAGCACTAGCAGCGAAAATTGTCAGTAGCAGTAGTTCGAAGATAATTGTTCCTGGGACACCTTGACAATCCGGTATTGGGGCTGGTTCAAGAGTCAGTCAGACACCTAGGAAAAGCACGGGTTTATGTATTGTACAATTGCAACATTCGACGATGTGAAGACTGGATGAAGCTATTTCGTACCAACGATCTTACTGTGCTACTCAGATATATCTGTGTGTATGTATAATCATGGGGTTTGGTCGGGTAAACGAACATTACTTTGGTAACCATTTCCGGGGCCTAATTCCCTCACTCGAGGAAAACCTCACAATGCAGCTTTTTACATACACCGACATCGGAGAACTCACATTATTGTCAATGACACAGGGAGAAAATATAGCGCCCTTCCATGTTTCCTATTTCAATTAGCGAGCTTAAGCTTGGACCAGCTTGGACCCAGGTAAGTGTAGTCAATTGGCGTGGTACACGTACAAATCAAGGCAGAATCAAGGTATCACCTGTCTCATCAGGCTGTTCAGAATGTTTACAAGTTAACAAGATGATATTCATCTGTCCTATGTAGAGGATGTAGAGGACTGGTGCCAATGAGATGAGGCCATGCTGGTCAAAAATATGAAGCCTTTGAAAAGGACTGCGCTACAGATCACTTACCGCAAGGAAACTCCATCCAGGAATGCAGCCTTGGCCCGACTTTGTCCGCTGGTGCCGTGATTCTAATTTGTGAAATGAGTGACTGCACTGATTTCTGAGAGCTTGACGAGGAGACTGCCGTCTCTCAATGGAAGATCTTTGGTGGTGTTGCTGCCGGCGCTATAAAAGGCGGGCTAATCCAGTGGTTCGAACTTAGGCGGGACGTACCTGACGTTCTCATTGGACGCATGCGTCCGCGATAATAACAAGCTCCTCATTCCTCATCTGGGAGCTATTAGACAGGTGCTATGTGAGTAACAATGTGCATGAGAAGCTTCGAGCAGAGTTTGACTCTGCAGAACCTAGTAGTACAAAGAGCAAAGTAATTAAGACAAATTGAAATGCGAAGCAGAGCGCAAACATCGGCAAGCACACGTGACGGCATTTGTCTTTACGCTTGTACTACTACGTTCTGCAGAGTCAAACTCTGCTCGAACACAATTAAAAGACCACTGCACGGGCCAATCTTATCAACTGGTACGACCGACGGTCATCGGAACCGACTCTGAGCTTTCTATGATGGATACGACTTTTTTCGCAACCTAATCCTCCCAACGGTAAGATCTCATCTCATACTCATGTACACCACCGAATGCTTTATATAGGGTATAGCTTTGAGGATCTTTCACTGTCAGCTGTGTTGTCACTCGAACGGCTCCTCCTCATCTCATCTCTTAGTTTTCAGAAGAGGACCGACCTCCGATGTCACGATGTCAGATCAAGAATGTGAGGTAGCGTACATATATTGCTCAATGTCGTCCTCTCTCCACTGGAACATCGTGCTTGAAAGAAGAATCGCTACTTAAGAGGATTGGTTGAAAGTACGTTTTATCCATATAAGTCTTAGCCCTCTCTGATAGCGTCACTTTATCATTAGGCCGTACCAGTACCTCCTAGCATCGTCTATCAAAAGACCTCAACAGTGATCAAGAGACCCCATACGTAAAGCGCGAGGAGAGACGCGAACTCTGAAATCATCGAACTCATGCTCTCAGCGTTGAATCGTTTGTTTTATTTGTTGACGGCGGTCCTATAGACAGAATGAGGGTTTTATCGGTTATTTTCCTTGAGAGAAACGTATGTGGTTGACTATGAAATGATCATACATTGCGTTCTGACTTTCACTTTCAGGATTCACTCTAAACGAATTGCCTCGGGAAACATCCCGTCATGTATATATGATTTCCTTTTTAAGTCGGGAGAGTCTGCTTTGACCTCCCAACAACATATGTATCTTCAATCTATGTTTTTGTCTGCCCCTCCACGAACGTAACGTTTATTCTTACAATACTGTGACCCGCGCCCATAATATCTCGAGACGTCTTATGTAGACGCAAATTGATTCAGAGGACGATTGCGTTCTTCACGAAATCGTTGGTGATGTCGTCGAAAATTTGATCCCATCGAATAGCACTGCTATAGAACAGGTACCAATTCTCGCACTTCCTAAACCTCACCCTTCATCCCCTCTGGCTGCCTAGACACTATTTTTCACCACCTTATTATTACTACACGCCGTCGCCATCGTACCGCTTCCGCTTGCCTATAGCGCGTTCACGAGGGAACTTCCGGTTTCAAACCGTTTGTTGGCGACGCTTTTTCTTCACGGCCGACTTAAACGCCTGTTTGATCCACTCTTACGCGTCTCGCCTTTTGCTCCATCTCACTGCGTCTGCGCTTTCACTCAAACATCAGGAATTTTCAGCGGCCGGACATCAACAACGTTCGCCCGTCTGTAACCTAACACACCTCACCTTACTCCTCATCCCGACATGTCTGCCTGCAGGTCTTTCCCTTCAAACACCAGAATCTCTCAATATCGGTCTCACCACGCAGACTTTAGCCTCTCCCTCTCCATTCTTCCTCCTCACTCAACACCTATGCGTCGATCCTCCGGGGAGCTACAACAACGCTACGATATGCGAGAGATCCGGGTGATCACAGATGCTGATGGTCCAGGATATCTATACGCTTACGTCGATGGTGATTTCTGGAAAGTGGGGATGTCGAACGCCTTTGTACGACGTCAGGAGGAGTGGGATAAGGAGTGTCCTTGCCCATGGAGAATATGGCTTCCGCCTATTCAGGTCGCAAATAGACGGAGGGCGGGTGAGTGTCTTGACTTTTGCCTGTATACATCTCAATTGGTCTGTAGAAACACTAGCGCATCTTCTGCTTGAGATGGCATGTGTTGACCGCCCGCGAATCTATTGTCAAAACTGTACGTATCTGCGCTTTAGTCTCTTAGTTTGTAATACTATATGTCTAAAATATAGGCCAACGAACGCACATCGAAAAATTCGTTTTCTATGGACCCTGGCACGTCGTCTGGGCCACGATTGTTTATCCGATCTTTTTAAGGGCTGCTGTTTCGTGAAGGTACGTGGTTTGTCCACTTTTTAAAGCACTTTGGCTGACATTTTGATAGTCTTGGTAGATAATAGCATCAAATCTGTGTCGCCTTGTTATTAATCTTGAATCTGGAAGTAATACCTGAGTTGCAATATGTACAATACAGACTAAAAGATGGGTTTCTGTGACTTTTGGTACTGAACGAGTGAATACTTATTAGTTAAACTAGAATCATCCAGATACGAACCGGTGGAACAGGTCCTCGACGGACAAGCGGTCAAATAATCAGATGCACAAATCTTCCAGCATTTGAAGGTCCTCAAGCACTCGAAGATCCTCAAGACCTTTCAAGCATCAAGATCTTACATTCATATACATGTATATTTTGAGTAGACGTATCAATAAAATATCATTGTCCTTCGTATATTTCCAGCTCAACATATCACATATACCGACACGTCACCTATACCGACATCCTCAGCGCCACGTTCCGATATCCCGACATCAGGGACGTCCCGACGTTTTGATGTGTCGACATCGGCGACGTCCGAACGTCTGGACATCACGACAACGGGTATGCATAGGCTCCGGGAGGTTTTTCAGAAGAACCTTGCCTTTTACACGAGGCGATTACTTGTATAATATTTGAATTTTTCCTAGCGAGAACTTCGAGCGATCATTCAGTATAACCTTCAAATTCCACCACCATTTACTCTATCAGGATATATTAAATGACATTCAATTAAACGGGGCCGCTAAAGTCTGAATAATCGGCACGAATTTTGAGTTAATTTCCTTCAAGAGGTTTATTGTAGAATATTGTTGTTAATCGCTCAATATTAACTCTATAAGGTGCTTCTATTTATGGAAGAAAATTTTTAACATTCTCCCACTCCGAAATCGAGCGGTTTATGTACCAAACCTCCATATATTTTCAGCCTTTCCACAGCAAGGAAACGCATCGATCCCCGCAGTGGCACTCCATCGTTCCTAGACATTGGCAAAATATCATAAAGACGAGTACAGATGAAAACAAGGAAGATTCATACAAATGTCCTTCCGCTTGGAGAAAACGAACTCCAAGACCGAGTTGGGTTGGAATATCAACTTCTTGATCCCTCGCCACTTCAAAAATGTTGATGAATACGAAGGATTATTTCTACAATTTGGAGCAGCTTACGAGCAAAAGGGTCACTGCTGAACGCGTACGAGTCGTGAGAACCAAGGAATGTAGTATTTCCGTATGGTCTGGTACAAAGCTCTGCGTGGCCGTTACAAATGGTTGCCCTGACCAGTTGAAGATAGGATCAACACAGGATTAACACAACCGAAATTAACAAGAATATCCGACTAACCTCTTTGTGGGTAAACTCACGCCTAATGCGCCGTATATAGTCGACAATGTGAATAAGATGGATAGACGCATCTCGCTGTTTCAACAAGGGAAGATGACGGGCAAGCACAGATTGTGGTCAGAACCATTTGGTTTATAAACCCTTGAGAAGGTTTGCAGAATCATGTTCGGATGCATGTGGTTGATGTGGTTGGGCGAGCTGAACACACTGGCACCAAAGTCGTTCTGACACGTGCGAGTTGTGGCATGTGAATCGTCTCAGAAGAAAAAAGTTGATTACTGGGTTGGAAGAATCAACCGCGTTGAGACACCTAGGTGTTCGGAGCAGTCTCCCAAGAAACGCCGATGACAGTGAATGCAAAGTTGTGCTTGATATGTCCCATACGAATTCTATACCAGTGTCAGCGAGGTGACTTACACTAATACGATACATCATACAATACATATTCCAGGAATGTACCCTAAATTCTTATTTGCAGAGGTTGGAGAGACCAGAAACCAGAATCACTTCCTATCAACGTCCAGAGGTCTTCAAAACAATCATTTGGGTCCGTTAGTTTGTCACATGTCAATACTTGGTACCCATCGTTGTTTATGAATCCTTCCACAGTCACATCCATACCCTTGCTTTGCGCCTTTGTGAAGCTTACGACCGTCAAAGAGCAGCTTTCCAAAACGGGCCTGACGAAGGATGACCATACAAGAGAGATTTTACCAAGATCGTATCTCAAGTGTCAACATCAGAAGCTACTGGCTCGAGTCTGACTCGAATTGAACGAGCAGATTCAATAACAAAGCAAGAGGTCGTAGTATACATAGAAGCGAAAAGGGGAACATCGTGTACCTAAAAAGTTACACCGAACCCCATCCGAGTCATAGGACCCGCTAGTACCTCTGAACCCTTCCACGAAAACCTTCATACCCTCTCTCCGTACTTTCTCCAATTTCCTAGTTATTGTTCAAGATCGAATGACCTCTTAGCCTAGGCTCTCCGAAATGTGCCTGACGAAGAATAGCCATAATGATACCCGCTCTTGAAGCAGTTGCACCAGAAGGTGAACCACGTGAACGAGATACGGTCATATCCTTTCCGTTCACATTTTTGGGGGTATGTACTGGAAATACCGGAGACGTGAAAGCAAATGCGTATCAATCGAGATTGAGTTGCGGACATCCTGTTCAGGATAGGTCATTTCGCGGAGTAACCAATCGTATACATACTGGGACTAATACAGTCAGCTTTGCCCATTCCTTATCCGTATATGCCGTTTACAATTACCTAGGTACTGTAGGGTACTGTACAGTTGAAGTAGATAGATCACGCATGACGGCGACCTTGAGCCCCTCGGTTGTCTTTTCACCAACTGAGTTATCTGCTCCTACAGTTTTCACTGTCCCGCAGTAGTAAATTGTCGAGCAATGGGGGGTTTTGAAAGAGTTCGAATAGCTCAATCGAGGTCCGTTCACCGTCATGTAGGTACAGTTTGAAAAGTGTATGAAGGTAGGATCATTGTTACAGTGCTGTTATTCCTCGGACACGAGCATGAGTTAGAATCAGCGTCTCCAGTGACGAAAGGATCTATGCGTGCATGGTAATTATATTATGTACCCACGGATTGAGCGAGAAATGTTTCAATTTATCGGTTTCGTACAACTGAGAACGGGCTCGAATGATTCCAATTGTTTCTTTGGCTTCATCCCAAGGGGAATAGAAATCTGCAGTTACGCTATGATTGGAAGCAAGGCCTCTAGAGTACGCAAATTCATTGTAAACAGTAGATATATCTACGTACAGCGCATGACAGGCAAGAGTAACGAGAATCCGAAGGACCAAAAGATATAGACCACCCAACGATTCAAAGAATAATAGGGATACATCCAATAGAAATCAGTCCACCCTGAATAAATGAATCAGATCTCATGCTCGACTCCGATTGCACAAATTTAAAACTTGCCACGGCGTTGTCCTCACAGCAGACGGTTTGAGCAGAGCAGCCGCTGCCACTAGCACCAATGACCGTGATGGGGCTGCAGTTGAGACCAAGCAAGACGTTAAGGTCATCCAAGACGATTCCAAGCAAACCGAGAAGGAGACCGGCCGCAGTGGATGAAGCCTGTATTAAAGAAGTATAGTTAAGGGAACTGTCATTGTCAATGGTTGTAAGAAGTAATCTTACACTCTCGGTGCTTTCGCAGCATTGAATTGGACCAGTGGTGCAATCACCGGAAGTGATAGTCGTGGTCGTAGCGGGCTGCGTAACAGTCAAATGAAATGAGCGAAGGCGACGTATGAAATAAAATTCCGCTCTCGTACTGCAGTGACCGTGATCGTGGTGGTGACCGGGGCAACGGTAGTGGTGGGTTTACCTCCTGGGGTGGCGGCAGCAAGAATAGCAAAAGCAAACAAGGCGTAGAACGCGACGGTGGAGATGCGGAAAAACATTTTGCTCAAGCTGTGTGTCTGTTTGAAAGTCTCGACAGGTGGTTCGATGCTCAAAACCTCGTATTCACGTTCGCTTTTATACCTACATGGTTACGAGGAACGTCAAGTCAGTCTCCCTGTCAATGAAGGCCAAAAAACATGCGAACACGTTAAGGAGACGGACAGAAACCTCCAGGAACGTGCGTAATGTAGAGAAAATTAATTTCCAGGTTCTCGAAGAACAGTAGGAATTTGAGGCATTGTATGCATTGATGATCGATAGGCATCTGAACCTGGCATTCGTGAGACGCACGACTCTATTGCAGACGGGAGACTACGGGAGAATGGAACTTTTCAAGGGAAAGAAAAACTATGTATGTCAAGAAGGATCTTAGTACAACACCAATCAAAAGCTTGAACGCGAATTGACTGACGGCTGTATTGATACATGGAGTACGTCAAGAAGCTAATTCCCAATCAGCGGAGAACAAAAGGGCCTCAGCTAGGGCGGTTGTTGCAAAAGCAATAGAATAAGAGAAGCGACAAGTCACGATGGTTCCTTGTGGAACCAGTGTTCAGTAAGTAATCCTCGGATTCGGATAATCTCAAGAAAACACGACAGAAGACAGGCTGGAAGAGACGTTGGAGCCTTGGGTGAAAATTTCGACCTAGTCTATACATCGAGGACTAGTACTAATAGTCGTAGCGTTAGAAAAGCTCCAGCTGTAATTATCACCCCGGGAAGAGAAAAAATTCCGCTCGACCGGAATTATCAAAATTCAGTTCGACTGATATATCATGTGACCGGCGATATGCCTGATATAGCTTATCTGCAGTCACATGATATATCAGTTACACTGAATTGTTACAATTCCGTCGAACGGAATTTTTTCTCCTAGTAAGACCGTTCAGGCCGTCCAAACCGCCGTCGACCGACGAGCCTGAACCATTCCTTTATATCGCTGAAACTCAACGAACGATTGGGCTGATGGACATAGCTGAATTTCATGCTGCTGTAGGTATAATTCAACAATTTACCCTCAAATTCAGAACGATAGTACTAGGTATCGATCCCCAAACGGCCCTACCTTCGGGAGATTCAATATTCCTGGCAACGGTTACTAATTCTCTCTGCACATTCTCAGGTATACGACACAGTTCGCCGCATTCCATTGGGCAAGGTCACAAATTATGGTACGTTTGCTGCACATGTATGTTCCTCAATCTACAGCTCAAATTTTTGACATGGACGATGTTGGATAATGAAAGGCCATATCGCCCGCCTCATTGGAATGCCGAACTATTCTCGTCATGTGGGTCAAGGTAAGCACACAAAGGCCTTCTCGCTGATTCATTATGGATTATCCTTCGGCTTTATCTGCCAGCTCTAAAATTATCAGGACTTGGAGTTGCTCCTCCTTTGCCGTGGCATCGTGTCATATCGTCTTCGGGAGTAATATCGTCTCGAGGACCAAATACAACCAGAGCAGAACGACAGAAACAAGCATTGGAAGAAGAAGACGTTGAAGTCACAGTTGGAAGAACTGGAGAGCTTAGGGTCGATCTGAAATCATATGGATGGTTTCCTAATAGATTGGATCCAATTACGGACGAGGGTGAATGAATCCATTCGTGTGCTTACGAGTTCAAAGACATAAAAGTTTTCACCAAGCGACCTTTTTATTTCTATTCCACAACGTTATCTATCGAGAATGACAACGGTGCCGCTCAGATCATTAGATCTAGTTTTTCCCGGCCCAAGGTTCTTGCAAACTCTGCGCAACCAGCCTCTCTTCATCCAACCTCATCCATTCATGCGGTGGGTGATCCACCCAGTTCACCTTGGCAAAAGTCAAATAGGAAAATATTCCAATCAGATACTGCATATTTCTCTGTTGAACTACACTTTCATTATGCGATGCCGCAGCACGCAACACTAGGACATCAGTGAGCAGGGCTTGGATGACATTGTCCCTCTGAGGTAGTATCTGTTACGATCACTTCTTTTTCATCTTGTCTTATCTTTTTCATCTTGTCTTATCTTTTTCATCTTGTCTTATCTCTTATCTTTTATCTTTTGTCTTATCTTCTATCTCCCTTATCCTATATCCTGTCTTATCTTGTCACCTGACCTATTATTCATGCTTACTGATACAACATGCGCTTTTCATTTTACTTATATTAAACACAGCAGTCTCCCAACCCATATACAGCATGGCAATCGAACTCTCATTACTTACACATTGCTTTACTTACGTTCTACTCATGTTTACCACTAACCCAGGGTATTGGGCGTTACTAGGGTAGAGGGTTGTTTACTCGTATATAGGCTGTAGTTACTTGTTGTATTTCCTTAGCTTTGATCTCGTCTATTCTACCTGGTTTAGTCCAGAACCTTGCTCTTCTCCTTCATCGTTTCGCCAACTGAGGTTTTCTTGAGTGTGACGCCTGGTAGCACCTGTTACTAGAACCAGTCGCTGACAGTATCATTGAAGTTCACTTCCATACCAAGATCTACAAGGTCCTTTGGGTTGCCCTGTTTGTATCGGGGTGGTGAAACTGGTTTGGCTTCTAGACGCCCGTCTGATTTTGATACAGCCTGAAATTCAGCCACTCCAGGATCTCCAATGGCCCAGTCTTCATACGCATCTACGAGGCTGGTGTGCCCCAATTTACCCTCGCTGCGTAACATCATGAGTTATAACTTAAGGGAGAAAGGACCTGGGTGCAGATCTAGCAACTGACTCAGAGTGGTAGGCACTGAAATGTAGAAACGACTGACTGTTGTCAATTCAATGGAAGAAGCTTAGGAAGCCACCGGAGAGATAACAACTTCCAGGAGTGCAGCGAAGGCGATGATTATCGCAATCATAGAAGATCATTCTCTTGAATGTATAGAATTACGAGACAACAAGGACTGATGAGGCAAGCTTAAGCGTATGAGGATATTGTCGGAAAGAGAAGAACGTACCGCAGAGTAACTGTCGGGTTCATGTATTTTAGTAATCGACATCGCCAAACACGAAACACAGACGTACCGAACCAGCGTTACCACTATGTACTTAAGTTTTGGAAGAGCTTGAAAACGGAGGAAAAGCGCAGGCCGCAATTTCGTGTTGGTTTCCTGACTTCAGTACTAGTACAGAGGCGTTAGAGGCGATCAAATGCGATTCACCCACCGATAGGCCGGGGGTTTGTTTCTACATATAAGCTCTCCAGGGTGCTTCCTGGTACTTATGCTGTTCATTCTGCACAAAAATAATGCCCCCCGGAAATGTAAATCCTGCCCCGGAAAGAGAAAGTTCCCGCCCCGGAAAGAGAAAGTTCCCGCCCCGGAAAGTTTCCAAGGAGAAATAAATTATCAAATACCTCCTTGTTTACTTGCTGCATCTAAGTAGTTTTTAGTTGTGCTCACAATCTATTCAAATACCATGTGAATTAGCTAATTGGAACACACAGTGAAGGTTTTCTTGAACTAAGTACTCTCAGTGCCTTTGCAGCTGGACAGTGCTCTTAGCTGAATTGCCAGGTTTTGCAGATGAGTCTTCACACCAATTTCTGACTCATTCTTTTGAGGTCTTGATTCTTAATTTGGGAGGTCCATATCTGCAATCATTGTGGTTCAACTAGGTATATGATGTATTACTACATAGATACTGTACATGAAATTTTTCCAATATATGCTCAAACTATATCTGAAGAGATAGTCACTCATATCACAATCAGTAATCAGAGTAAAACAATGGTACTGAAGACATGCACTTGAGCCTTTTTGACCA
>MU823548.1:0-39675 GCA_027921425.1 Lentinula novae-zelandiae | reverse complement strand
ATGTATTAGTATTTCTAAGTACCTGTTGAATGAATTCTATAGTACTTTAGTAAAGCTAGATGAAGGAAAGAAAAATAAGTAATCTCACCTCAGTTGATAAGGAAAACAACTGAGGGAGTACAAATGGTAGTGTCAAGTATATAAGGTGATCGAGTAAATAGGAGTAGTCGAGTTCGGTGGCCGGAACAATAGTCGCACGTACCAAAGCAAGCATACGTAGTACTAATCTAACATTAAGTAGCATAGAAAACTGATTGTATAGCATGTTCATCATGACCACGACACTGGTGACAAACTACATTGCATGTTTTGAACTTCAATTGCACTATACACTACATCTATGAGTACCGAAGAAATACATAAGCAATGAAGAATAAAGATTGGATCCGAAATGATGCAGTATGATAAGTATGGGTCTCTGAAATGTGAAAACTGCAAGTGTAGAAGGTACCGGTCTGAAGTCAATGGATTTAGAAAATTAGTACAATGAATGTTGATACGGTACCGCAAGAAGATGCTATAGATATATGAGAGCGATGCGTTACATTAAGCCAGATATGCGTGTGGTGATAACTAATGCCCTTGCGAGACAAGGCCCAGATGCTGCCAGAGCTGCTTGAAATGGGCGGCCTCCCTTGGTAATCGCCTGATCTCTCTATTCAGCCCCGAGTTGGTAGAACCATTCACCGGACTGAGATGCTAAGTGCCCGACTCCGTGTAGACAGGTCGACGCCAACATTGGCGAGACAGGATCAAGTATGTCGTCCTTGGTATCAGAGAGCGTTCATGACGACACAGACGGCCATAGTGATGATTTGTAATACACGCATACAAGAGCAGGGGGTGTCCAAAGATAACCGAGGGGAATGGATAACACAAAACATGACGATTATAGATTTATATCTCAGCGGAAATATTCAACGAGAAATACGGGTGCTTGAGAGCCTCCGCGACTGTGATCCTGTGAGTCGGGTCGAACGCTAGAAGCTTCTGGACGAGATCCAAAAAATGTTGATTGATAAGATCAGTGGGTGGTATAATGTGCTACACGATCGTGAACAACAGAAAACAAGAGATTGAGCAGAAGGCTTACGTTGAGAGGTCTAGTGGCACGAACGTCCTTCTTACTCTGTCTTGAAGCTTTCGGTTTAGGCCAATCCAATTTACAGCCTTCTTTGAAAAACTCAGGTTTCGACCTTGCTCCAGCACGAGCGAATCGCTCAGGCATTTTGCCCATGACCATCTCCATCATTGCAAGGTGCTCAAGGTTGTCGTGTGTTTGGAAGAGCGCCATCCCAGTGTAAAACTCAACCAGGATACAACCCAATGAGTAAACATCGCAAGGAAAAGACCACCCGAGACCTGGTTATGATAGATAAGAATATAAGCCCTTGGAAGAAAGAAAGACAAACCTAAAATGATTTCTGGTGCGCGATAATGTCGGGTGGACACGACTTGAGAGTGATACTCCTTCTCGAAGGTCGCAGAGCCGAAATCGATCAGTCTGATTTCAGTTGAGTCTAAGATCCGTTTAGATTTTGGAGCGGCATTTTTCTGGGAAAGAAGCTTAAGTATTAGGTCGCACTGTGGTATTTGAGAAATATGTACCTTTCCTGGAACAGGGATATTGACTATGTGGTAATCATTGTGGACGAGGAGTATATTCTCAGGCTTGAGATCCGTATGAATGAGTGACTCCCTATGAAGAACTAGACCTGAGTCAGCCGAGAAAAAGTGCTGTCAACGATATTTTCGTACAAGCCACGCTGTTCAACAGCTGTCGGGCGAATGCTTGAATGTGAGGGCGAGGAAACGGTGCGAATTCGTTATCTTTGAGAAAGTCATAAACACACATCCCAAGTAATTCAGAGACCAGGCAAACGTGGTTGCGATGGTCAAAGGTGTCGAGCAGATGTATACATTTGCTGAGGTAAGACAGAGAGTCGTCAGTAAACAGACGGGGAAATTCGGCAGAGCACGTACTTGGTATTGTGTGGGTCCTTCTTCTTGAGCTCTCGAAGCACTCGTACCTCTATTCTACTAGCGTCCCGGTACTTGGGGATCGCTCGGATAATCTTAATCGCAACTCTGGCGTTGGTGAATGTATCGATGGCCTCCACAACTTTACCAAACGTCCCTTGCCCTAACAGGCGCACCGTTCGATCTAAAAGCACGATCGCCCGTTACGATTACAGAACACGCCAGGATAAAAACACGAACATCGCTTGTAGATAATATCATCGGGTACGATGATATAATGTCCTTCCTTGTCGTCGAATGACACCGGCCCTTTGGATGTCTGTAAAGCAATGATTAATACGGTTTGTCAACAACGTAGAAAAGTGGAACGTTACCTCGTCTGTCGCAGCAGCACTCCTGCTACCCCAAGACTTGGTCTGAGTGATCGCGAGCGAATTTTGACTGCTCGCAGCAGCTTTTTTCGCTGGCAGGGCTCGAATTTCATCTGCAGGATCCCGCTTACGTTTCTTTGGTGGTGGGGCAACACCGCTGGCAGATATGCTTGCCGATAGAGCTTGCGCTTCAGCAGCTGCTCTTGCCCTCGTCCTAATCGGTGCCGTGAAAATTGGAGGCTGATACGGCGCCGAATAACCGCCGCCATGAGTTGTTGCGGGTGACATAGTAGGAGGAGGAGTATCTTCGATGACAATAACATCCCGGACTCGACCATCGCTGTCTGTTTCCTGTACTTCACTGTAGCTCACGGTGTATTGTTGAGCTCGTTTCCTTTTCCGTGAAGCCACCGGTGGAGTTGGTAGTACGCTGGGCCCTGCGGCATTGACTGTGTTCACGCCGTTGAGGGATTGTCTAGAGTGATATGAGTGCATGACTGGCAAGGCATGCACTGCCGCCATCGTCTGAGTAGTTGTGTACGACGTGGTGACGATGAAGGACAGTAAGTTTCTTCCTGGATTGTGAGTGCAGAGGACGGTGAGCGTGTGACTGTCACAAAAACGTGCGAATTTACATGCCGTTTGAACTTCAAGCGGGACCAACTGGCAGGCACTATTCAACGAGAAGGTTACGGGCAGCTCTCGCGCTCGAGAACGATTCAGTGACTTTGGGTGTTCTGTCAACTTCTTAGGCAGTGTACCTCGAGCCACCGCAAGGTTAAATCGATTATTTAGGACAATTCAAGGACACGTAATGATTTCTGCTTTTCATGTCTAATTTCTGCGCTAATAGATGCTAATAGCCATATTACGTCAATTTCCCGCCATACTTGCTTCAGTCTACCGTTCGTGGGCGACACAAGCTCTGCTGTAGTGGAGGCGCCGGGCTCAGCTGCTCCCTTGTGGGACTCTACAAATGGAGCCGTGTATCTACCTGTGCACGCCTCATCGGGTCGTGGTAGCCAGTATTTGAAATAGCGCACCGGAATTTTTTGCATTCAATCAACAGCCATAAATGTCACTGGCTCTGACAAAGCTGGTACAATTTAAGCCGAGCCCTTCCAAGGGTTTATAGCCCCACTTGATATGTACTGTACAAATGGGTTGTTTCAATACCTGAAATTTGGTCGTTTTCAAACACAAAACCGACTCGGAACATCCAAGAACCTTGGATTCCGTTATTCAACTTTTGGCAGCGAGCTGACACTTGAGATATCGACACTGAGTAAATCCTAGAAGGAGATCAGATCGACACCAGTTTCTACTGCTAAGGGCAGAACAAATACCTTTCCATCCTTGAGCTCATTCGGAGATGGCATCAAACCCAATCGAAGTAGTTCAGAGGCTGCGCTGACGACCGGATCATTTTGCATGCTACAAGGAAATATAATCTTCAGAATACAGGATGTTAAGTCGGAACCTCAGTAACACACCTCGCCACGGCAACAACTTTGCCTTGTTTGACGTAGTAAGCAATGAACTGGTCATATAGTGGTAAGTAGCTGAAAGGTGGATCCAAGTATATACAATCACAAACCTTCATTTCCTCGGGATTGCCTTTGATGATGATATCGTCGTGTCCGGCAGCATAGCCGCAGTATCGTAGCTGTTGACCCTCTGCACATAAGGTAATTAAAATCAGTTTCATCCTGAAATTCGAATGAGCATGACTCACGGGCACTCCAAAAGACTGGAGTTTTCACGAAAGGTTGCGGCTGTCCAGCGATCGTCTTTCCTACCGCCCTCCCATGATTTCCGGCAACCTGCAAAAGAAGACTTGTATCATCAAATGTTCATCACATCAAAATCAGGTAGCACAAACATTCCAATGCTCGATCCTTACTAGCTCCCCAGCTTGCGGGTAGATTGCAACGTCGCCTGACCAGAAGTGACGGTCATTTACATTATGATAATGTGCGAACGCTGAGTGACGGAAATCTCCTACCGATAGCAAAGACATTTTCAATGTTTGCCGCCGGAAGCTTTACGACTCGAAGATATTCGTCGACCTCGATACCTCCACCCTTTTCAAGTTCGATGCCACTGCTTTTCAGGAACTCGGTGGCAGGGGCTACGCCAACACCCATAATCACAAAATCCGCGAGAAGAGTCTCGCCGTTGACCACGACACTACCTGCCAAAGATGGATCGTCTTCACGAGGTACTATCTTCTCAACTTTGGACTGCATGTGGAACTTTACACCCTGGGACTCGTGGAACTAGCATAAAGTCATGAGCTATGTATGACTAGTAAATTGACAAATTCTACCTTTTTGAGTCCTGCGCCGACTTGCTTACCAAGAACAACCTCAAATGGATACTCTTCCATTCCGATTACGTCTATAGAAGCGAGCTTCCGCTTAGAAAGGGCTGTCACCAGCTCCATGCTGATGAAGGAACTTCCGATGAATACAACTTTCTTGCCCTCCGTTGCCGCTACAGAGAAATTAGATCAACGTTGAATTTCGAAAAGAGAAACCTACCACTATCAACCTTTTTAGCATCATGAACACCACGGAACGTATACACGTTTTGAAGATCAACGCCAGGAATGGGTAATTTCCGTGGAGTACCGCCAGGAGCAATAATAAGTTTATCATATACGATGTTGTCTTTTCCATCATCTAGGATAACTCTTCGATCTTGCAGTTCAACAGATGTGACGGTGACACCGGCTCTGAGGTTAACACCATATTTGATCTTGAGGTCCGCGGGTGTCTTCCATTGGAGTTTCGAAGCATCAGTGATCAATGCTTTACTGAGTTTAGTCCTAGTTTTAGCGCGTCAAAGTCTGTGAAAGTGTGGAGATCAAGGTGGTAGTTGATAACTCTTACCTGTCGATTGGGGCATGTGGCTCTTTCGATATAACGGTGATTGGGAATTTGTAGCCGTGCTAGCGATGAGAAGGACATCAGCATAAACACCATATCTACATTGTTTCCGAGATACCTCTCGTAAGCTTTCAACGGCTTGGAAAGCACCCGATCCGCCTCCGATGATAACCGTGCCTTTTCCAACAGCATCGAAACCAGCTGTGGAAAGCTTGGGAGGTCTCCCCATATTCTCTTTTAAAGTAAATTCGGGGTTGGCCGTTACGTGAATCTTTCCGTCTGCGACATAGGCTTTGAAGGAATGCAATGGGCTGGGGGCGGGTGCATCCTCTATATTCATAATCAGTGCATAATCTGATAGATGGTTGTTCATGTTGTCATTACTCACCAATGTCACCACTACAGAGATTGAAGCAAGCTGTCTTTTAGGTCAGCACAAAGGTATAATTGTATGTTCGTTAAATATTCTAGCTAACCTCCATGCCAAGGACTAAAGGGTATAAAGTACACTTCATTGGTAAGGATATTTGAAGGATGTTTCGAGGCTCACCAAACGACTCTTGCATCGGCAGTCAGTACACCCTTGGCTAGAGGTGCCCCATAATGAGTGCAAAAAGCACTCGTAGCGTGTATTTTATCTCCCAAACGTGCGACAAGGACCTTTCCCTTGTCGAATCCAATTTCTTTCCTAGAAGTGGATATCAGAGCTCGCTCCAGCAGTAAAAATCTAACACCAGCGGAGCAGCTCGTTGCACCAAGTCTTGATTGCAGTGGCAAATGCCCTCAAATGCCCTCAAATGCCTGGCCAGTAAACAAATTCGCACATTTGACCATCCTTCAATTCTTGTTCATCGAGAACAGCGATAGTTCTGGCGGCCATTTGTTGATTATAAAAACGTCGTAGTGAAGATGAGAATGTGGAAGTAAAGAACGGACGAAGGAACATCTGGAAGCCTCTATCGTCATGCTGTGGGTGTTGAAAAGAGATGCGATATCGATCCGCCAATCAGAGAGATTCGATTGCGGATTTAAATCTTATCTCATTCTAAGAATCTGCCTACTCACGCCGATCTTTCCAAGTCAACGCGACCATATGGCACCCTAGATATTCTTAGGTAGTGCGCGGCAATGTTCTCAGCCCTGCTGTTACTCTTGGGCTGGCTGACGGTGACTAGGACAGCCCAATTTATAGCTCAGCAACCTGAGATCGACTTGGATTCAACTTGGGATTTGGATCTCGCCCCAAGTCCAAATGATACTGCCAATCTTGTTTTCAACAGTGTGCATTCTTTATCAATGGGATGGCCGAACAGGCGGTATAGGAATGGTGTGTTGAGTCCTTTTGAGTTTTGCCCGCGTTTATTTATCTTATACACAGGGCATACCGTTGTGCCAGGAATCATACCTGCAGGTACTTCCCTATATCATGGTCGAGGCGACCCAATGGTTCCAGCGACCCCGGAATGGACAGCTTTTGACTTTGAACTGTCGACACTCTACTGCGGTCTGTTCACCACGGACGACACAGGATGTTGGCATTTGACTCTCGTCGTTGAACGTCCTCTCAATATAGTGTATTTCGACGGATATAGCGGGCTCAAACTTCCTGGCAGCGGGACTCTTGATAGTCAGGACGTTCTCGCGTGGGGTCGAGTGATGCCTGATAGATATAGCGACGAGCCACGACGGATTAAGGATCTATGCAAGTGGGGTAATAACTTTGGAATAGATGGGTTTGTGAGGTGAACGCTCTTCTCTCCTAAATCTGCCATCTCTTGTCGCTGAGTTGGCATTGGATTATATCAGACTTCATACGTCGTTGTAGGTGATCTCTGAAAACTACTGGCCAAATTAATAATCTACCCTACTCAGTGAGGTTATGATATGCGACTTCTCCGCTGGTCTCAAAGTCAGTTCTATGCTTCACATCAACGTACCTTACCATCCTACTTCGCCAAATTATTCGTCTTACTCAACCCGGTACCCAAATATACGGGCTCCAGACATGGAGCTCGGGGTCCCGCTAGATGCGTTTGGGATGGGGGAATTGGTAGCGTCAAAGCGGATAGATGAATATCCTGGGGAAACTCGAGTTCAGCTCCACCTTCACCGTTTGGTTTCATTCTACGATTTTTCCCTCGCACCTAGCCTCGTTCGTCAGCGCTTCGGGCAAAATAGACTTCAACATCGAATTTTAGGAATCATCCCCTCGGAGATTGAGAACGTTAAGTCTCGAGTCGAAAAGGAGCTCGCTCCAGAAAAATGGATGAAATTAGACCAGAGTTTTGATTGGTCGTCGCTATTTCACAACATCGTTCAGCGCTACGCATCGCGTTTGGAGTTGATACGATTTGACTTAAATTCTACAGATGGCTCCTTTGAAAGCCTTTCATCTACAATACGGGCAACGTTTTTGCAACTACGAGGGATTCTACAACCGTACGACCTTTTAACAGCTCGTGCAACTATCGAGCATTTCTCCGATGATATATCCTGGGCCACCGCTGTTTATGAAGCTTGTGCAACTGCATATCCAGGATCCGCATCTACTTTTACTCCAACCTTCACGCCTTCGGAAAAACTCATGCTCTCAGCGCTCAGAGCCACAAATCGCGAGATTTGCAGGACTATTACGAAGATGTGGGCCGATGGTGTGAACCATCGAGTGGAGACCTCTCTTAAAATCAGTGGCATAAATAGGCCTCTGAAAGCAATTTACGACCGGTGGAAACAGGATGTAGACGCGTTGATGTTATGGCTGGACTGGAGTATCTGGCTCAAATGCAACCCAACTTGCAACACCGATGTAAGTCTCGGCGCGCTCTAGATACTCAACTCTAATCCTTCCATTAGGAAATGTGCTATCTCCCTATGTCACCCTATCTTGTACCAGGCGCAGATCCAACGGAGGATTGGATAAGTCAAGCCCGAGACCCCCAGCCTACCTGTATTCCGAGACATTCTAGATGAATTGTCCTCGCTGCATCATTATGTGTACTCTACTAGTGGACCTTTACACACTCTGTTTTTCGTATTTGGGTTCGAACATGAGTATAAATATTAATTGTCCCCACCGGGGACACACGCCTTGCTTGTGTAGTTTCGGGCCAAGCAAAGCAAAGAAGAACTTGAAAATCTTCTATAGCTTCAGTTGTACAGTATAAAAATTTGTGCCAAATCATCTATCAGCATATTTGAAATTACAGGGCACTAAATTTTTACTCTTAGCCTGTACTCAATCTTCAACACTTAAAGTGCAACAATTATTGATAAAAATTAGCACCCTTGTAATGACACTGCAAGGCAGAATCAAGGAGTATGGTGTGATTATGATTGGTGTGGTTGAGAAAGAGTGAATGAGCAAAGGTAAAGAAGAAAAGCCTTAAGAACAGAAAGGACCAGCGCTTGATAATGTGAGAAGATTTCTGCGCGCGCTTATAATATCGAGTAAGAAATGACCGTTGCAAGCAATTGCAAGGTGACATTGGGAAGGAAGGTCAAAGCTGTCTATACTGACAACGTGACCAGTCTTTCGTTGACAACGACTGTCTAAGTCTTCATTCACTATCTACGTCTTTTGAATATTGGCATGATGATTCCGACGCACCAGAAAGGTAAAAACAAAGCTCAAGACTTTGATGATCTGGACCCAGTGATAACTTATCGCCACATCCTTCAAAACAATCTTGGTATCAAGGATCCGCTTCGGGTGGTGGCACTATGCGACTCCGATGCGTTTTATGCGGCATGCGAAATGGTCCGCCTTGGCGTCACGGATAAACCTCTCGTAGTTCTTCAATGGGAAGGCATAATTGCTGTAAATTATCCCGCCCGTAAATTCGGCATTTCACGGTTCCATAAACTCAAAGACGCCAAGGAACGCTGCCCGGAACTGATGATTGTTCACGTCGCGACCTATAAGGAGGGAGATGCTGAACCCGGGTACTGGGACAATGTTGATTCACGAACACATAAGGTGTGCTCAACTGTCGTTTCTACAATGTTGAATACGCGTTAACAGTCAATCAGGTGTCTCTCGATTACTACCGAAGGGAGAGTTCCAAAGTGTTTAGCATGTTCAAAGAGGGGCTCCCCGACGCCGAGATAGGTTGATTATCGCTCTATATGACTGCAACACACAAGTTGATGATATCGATGCTGACAGAAAAGGCATCTATTGACGAAGCGTTCATTGATTTCACAAAGCCAGTGCGACAAGCTCTTCTACAAAGATTCCCGTATCTATCTCAGATACCCGCTGACGCACCGAATGGCGTCGATACTCCACTTCCTCCACCTCCCCTCATAGATTGGGGCACTGACTCACATCTCATACCCATCTATTCCAATGCGGATTTTGAATCGACCGACGAAGAGGCCTCCCAATCAGCTCCTTTAACGTGGCATGATATAGCCTTAAGGCTTGCTGCTGAAATGATGCACAAAGTGCGAGTTGACATTGCTACCCAACTAGGATATACTACGTCTGCTGTGAGTTGATGGTAGCTTTCATCTCGGGCATTATTCGTTCATCTTCAACATGTAGGGTATCGCTAGAAACAAGTTCCTTGCCAAAGTAGGGCCACTTTGTTGGTGTAGCGAACTTCTTTTTCTCAACTACTGAACGAAGCTCTGTGCGTCATATAGGAAGCCATATTCGCAGGTACCTCTACTCTTTTTTTGCTTCGCTGGTGGGTTCACCATCTCATCATGATAGACCATTCTACGTAATCAGGCAATACCATGTTATCTCAAGCCTCTAGAATTCCAAAAGGTTTAGTAGGATTTTGAACGCTCTTTGCATTTGTTGATTGAATCATGAATCAGATTCGATTCCTGGGTGGCAAATTAGGGCAAGCGCTCGCTAAAGAATATGATGTTTCAACAGTCGCGGATTTGCTGTATGTACACATCGTGTTATCGGAAATACCACCCTTGACTGAGTTCAACAATTGTACATAGTCCCGTTCCGCTTGGTTGGTTTCAATTATGTCGGCTTTGAACATTCAAGTTGAGAAGTACTGATTTTCTGTTGTAGAGGAATTTCAAGCCAAATTCGGAGAAAGCGCTATTTGGGTATATGAGATATTGCGGTATGTCAATGTTTAATAATCAAAGCATATGCCAAGGTGATTCATGTTTTCGTTGGTAGTGGAATCGATAGGTCCGAAGGTGATTCAACACCGGTTCAACTGCAAGAAAACTGAAACTTATCCATTGTAGTCAAAGAAAAATCACCGGTCAACAAAAGCATGTTAGCCGCGAAAGCGCTTCAAAAACCAATTACAAAAATAGATGATGGTCCACATTGGATTCGCGTTCTCGCTGCTGAGTTATCGCTGAGATTGAACGATGCTAGGAAGGAAAGACCCAACTTATGGCCTAAAACCCTTGCTTTACATGCGGGTCACGGTACGGTTAACTGCTTTCGTACTCTCGTAGTTCTGAAGGTCCGTATAGGATATGGGACGGCTCGATCCAAACAGGCACCTTTTCCATTTACCAAAGAGGTCACCGTCAATGTCATCGCTGCAGCCGGAGGTAAACTTTGGAAGGAACTCGTAGGGAACGTTACCGGCACCATTAAGGTTACCTATATTTCTCTGGGCTTTACGGGGATCGAGGCAACAGACGCAAGCCAACAAAGCATCGCCAGTTTTCTTGACTCTCCTGCTGTGACTGGGGTCAAGCGTCCCAACAAGGAGAAGAACGGCAACCCCTCGAAAAGTCGGTACAGAAATGCACAGCGTGTACGATCTCGACCTTCAAGTCCATCTGCCAATCAGAATACCACCTCTTTCACATGTTCAGAATGCCATAAGACGCTTTCACTATCGCCAAAGCTACTGTCGACCAGTGACGTTCTGGGACGGGCCTACGCTCTAGCGGCTATGAAGGATGAACATAATGATTTTCATTTTGCTGAATCCGTTGCCCGAGAAATGGAGCCGGAGGTGAAAGAGGTTAGAGGGCCTCACAAGAAGGTCAAAATTCCAAAGATCCAACAGAAAGAAATTGGGCCAAGAGGGATCGAGAAGTTCTTCAACCGGACATAATACCAGTGTATCATGATCAACTACATTTGTAGTCTGTACTGTGTATGTGGGTAAGCAGTACTGGGACCAAATACGAACAGTGATCATAAAATCATCTGAAGTCCAGAATCTTCGCGACTTTTAAGTCGCATTCAGCATTCATGATGTACGTACAATGATATTCAGCTACTTATATTAGGGAGCTGGCGCTGATTGGAGCTTTCTTGTTGCTTTCTTGAGTTCTTCCGATCGGCGGTTGCTATACACGACATGAGAAATGATTCGCAGTTGTCAATTCTTTCCTAACTACATACATATGCAGTACAGCAACGATACAATTACTATCTCATACGAGATCAGTTCTGGAGCACACCAGGACCTCCCCTAGCACACTATAGCATACCATCATAAATTTGACGCCAAATGCGGATGAAGGGAAGAACATTGAAATGAAAACATGGGTCAACAATCTGAACTTCTTCCTCTGTACCACTCAGGTCATTTCAATATTTCGTTTCATTCAGGACCGGTTTCCTTTCCTTTCTTCTCGAGAAGCTGATTTTCGAAAGACTGGCGCTGGACGACCAATTTGCGTCAAATTTCTCAAAATCCACGCAACCAGTTTGTTAAAACGAAATCGTTTCCCCTAAGTTTCGCAATGCAGAATTTGACAGTACTGCCAATTCCGTCGAATGAAATCGCCGGTGCTATCGTACGTTTCCTGATTATCATCGTTGAAGATGCCCATCACCAATGTTTTTCTAATTTCGCAGGTTGTCAATGCCTTTGCGATTCTTTCAACCCTTTCCCTGTTCTGCATATTTTTGCGTGTTTCTTGGTTGGGGATCCTTCGTGTCCTGGGGGAGAACGTTGCACAAACATTATTCAATACTCAACTGGGATACTATGCCGCTTGCTTGCTTATTGCGAACATGATCAATGGAATAGCGGGGTTGTTGGGTCTTCCGTTCTTGGTGAACCGTGCCATTACAGATAGTGCGTCTTGTCATGTCTGTTTTCTAAATTTATGATCTGATCAGCGCCTAGATGCTATTTGCACGTCCCAAGGTTCATTATTTCCGTGCATACAGATATTTTATGTCTGAATATCTCATTTGCAGCCGCCGTTATGCAGGTCGGGAACATAGCGACAGCATACTTCACGGTAGCGATTGCATTTCATACGTTCAATTCTCTGGTGCTTCGCAAACGACAGTCGATCTACGTTTACGGGCCTACCATTTTGCTTGGCTGGGTTGTTTCGCTTGTGCTTGGTGAGCCTGGCTTGATCTACGTTATTCGATCTCGTTACACCTCATGTTAGGTTTTCTTCCCCTCATCTCGAACTTGGGTCCTGTTTACGGACCCTCAGGATTGGCATGCGGGGTCAGAGCCTCATTGAAAATGCAACTGTTTTTCTTCCATCTTCTGCCTGTAAGTCCTTCAGTTCTCGTCGTAATCTAACGTCAGACTGAAATGGGAGAAGATTTTCTTGGCCGCTGTGCTTTCGGCTATCCTATACACTCTCATTTTTCTTGTGCTGCGGGGGTTTATTGCAATTAAAGGTGGAGTCAGGGTAACTTCAGATTCCACTTATCAGCAGTTTGTTACTAGCATTGCTCGTAGTATGCTATGGTGAGTAGGCAAACCATTGATTAAAAACACATTTTGACATATCCATCATACATTTTAGGTATCCTGCAGGTAAGTTCCTTCAACAACATCGCAATGTTTTTGAGACTTAATAATTCGTACTCAGCTTACATCCTGCTTCTCGTGCCCTACTCCGTCACTCGGCTGTTGTCTATCAGAGGATTTGTGATTCCCTTTCAGGTGACGGTGTTCGCTTTCGTCTGTTGGTTCGCTCTAGGCAAGTGATCCAAGTCTACACCGTCACCATTCGTTCATGTCAATATCTGACCGGATTTTCGGTGTTCAGGTATCGCGGATGCTCTGCTTTTGTTCAACACGTTCCGCGTTCTCAGTCCTGCCTTCGAGGCCAAATCAGCCTCCGGAGGTCAAGCGGATTTGGAGAGCTTTGGAACAGCAGAAACTTTCAAACGACGATTCTCACTGGACTCTCAAGGACCCCTTCAGTTGAATTTGACTGAAGCAATGATCAAGGAATACAGAGGAACTTCACTAAGCTCACCTTCCTCGTACAATGCCAGTAGCACGGTCTCGTATCCTGAGCGTGCTGCAAGTGCGCAAAGCTCGTACCGCCATGCCACTGCAGAGGAAGTCAATCGGCAAATCTCTCCAGTGTCGATCCTGAATGAAAGCATTGTCGTAGAAGCTCCTGGAAGTATGATTGCATCTCGGCCTCCAGCCCGGGTTTCAAATGTAGATCATATCCGACAGGAATCCCAAAGCTCAACTACCAGTCTTCCTATCCCTCCCCGGCGTACTCCTCCGCCTTCTCATCTGATCATTGACCATCCGTCTACTTCGAGCCTGAGGAGTCCCAGCTCCGTCGCACCAAGTTCTTTATCACGGCCTGTCCCAGCACGACCTTCGCTCTCGCCCAGAAATGTCGCACTGTCCTCACCCGCCCGTTCTTTTTCCCCTCAGAAAGAACGTGCCCGCGTCTCTGAGGCTTCTACATTCTCCTTGACGTCGGAGGAACTGGACGTAACGAGCTGGCTAGCGAATCAAAATGCCGATGGATACATGCCTACTGGGCTCCGGAATCAGCCGATGCTGAGTGCCGTGAGGCCAAACTTCCCTTCAACTGTGGCTCCCATGAATATTCCAGCTTCACCGGCAGCACGCCTGCGTCCTCTTCTGCTCGCCAGTGTTGAAAGGACTGGATCGATGATTCTCGCCGAGCACTACAACAGGATGTATAGCCCACACAGTTCTTGAATTTTTGCAGGGAAATATTTGGCCTTCGACTCCTTTATTTTGTGAAATCTGGAGAACGCTGGTGTCGTTCGATTGCTGTATCAATATCGGGTTGTTTTTCTTTCTTGCTCATGACCGGCCCTACTATCACTCGTTCATATTCGTTCTTACTGTATTATATGTTTCGCCTACTCAGACAGGCATTCTGACTCTACAGCTGAGCTCACTAGTTACCGTACATGTAATCGATGTTTGTACATACACGGTATCTTACACTACCATGCACAAAGCAACTCTTTGTCCTTAAGTTCGTGTGAGTGACCAATGGACAGAATCACAGTCAAGACGACGGTATTTCAGCATGAATACTCCACCTTTTGGGACAACCAAATCCTTTTGACAATAATTCTATGTATCATGTACATGTATATGAACATTCAATTTTGCACAGACATTGATACATCGCTTGGAATTAGATCTATGACCTTTTCTACTATGGTCTTCATAAGATCGCCCTTCAGTTTTCCGAGAGCCAAGACTTCTTCATGAGATACTACCTCATCCACCACTGACGTCGCTGACATACCGGTATTCTGCGAGATAAGGGGTTTGGCAAGATATGTATATCAACAAGTAAAGAAACCCACTTCAGCTTCAAACTCATCACGGACACTTCTATAGTCCGTAGGAATCACCACCGCATTGGTGACCAAGCTTAGAACGAGTACATTCATGCCTTCCTCCCTAGCTGCGAGGACTTCCGGTACAGTACTGCCGTCTTTATCAACTCACGATTGAAAAAGTGAAGGCAGAATGGACTGACCTCATACCGACAACATCCGCACCGGCAGCACGAAGAAATCGTCCTTCGGCGGGAGTCTCGTAAGTGGGTCCGCTAACCCAAGCATATGTTCCTTCCGCCAATGCATCACGTTTGATCGAAAGATCGTGAGCCGCACGGAACACCAGCTTGCGTAAGAGACGAGAATACGCATCTGATAGGGGGAGAAAGCGAGGTAAAGACAGATTTGTCTGTGGCCCGAGAAGGGGGTTCATTCCCGTAAGGTTTGGCAGGGCGATATGATCATGGACGACAACGACTAGAGTGATGGTGAGAAGAGAGGGCATAGGGTGTTAAATCACGGACTGGTTCCGACTGCAAGTTCTGGATTTAGAGCGCCAGCAGCATTCGTAACTGCACATCGTGTTAACGGGACTTATCAGAAGTTGAATTTTAGATGGAACGCACTAATTATATCATTGACTCCCATTTTTGCCATCACGCGCACCGGATACACTACAGATGACAGTCTATGACCTTCATAAGGATGAAACTGACTGAGGATATGTCCATCAGCGCCAACTATGGCTGGATATATGACCCACCCTTCCTAGCATTGCAATGACAGGTACCCCAACTCCAGAGCCCATCAGCCCAAACGCAAGTGAGCTTTTGTGTCCAGGAACTAGATAGAAACATGATTTACCACCAGGAGATAATATAAATGGCATACCAGTGCTTTGAACGAAACCTGGGAGTCTATCATAGGGCACCAAGACAGTTTGTCTTAGGGTTGCTGCCAAACCGCTCAGTCCGGAGCCACATATGATGCCCACTCGGGGATTTTGGAGCGCTGGGGGTACTAATTCCTTCAGAACCTGTAGAGTCGCGCTGAAGTCAGCCATCGATAAATCAGTAATCATGATCACTCTTGAGTCTTTCGAAGCATGAAAGTAGCACGTGCACATCGAGTCATGGAGAAATTATCGTCGGTCTAGCCGTCGAGCTTGCTTAGACTTACTTAGATGTTTACAACTTACAAGACAAGACCTCAGGTCACCTCAGGCCTCAATCTATTAGTGAGCTACACGAAAACTTGGCACCATCCGCTACATCAAGATACTCGACTCCGGCAATCCACACGCGAGCAATGTCCCTTGCATTCGAGATGTTGAGCAAAGGGTTACTATTCAACAAAACTAAATCCGCTCTCATTCCGGGAAGGATAACACCGCGATCTCTGACGCGATGCCGTGCAGCCGGTACCACTGTTGCAGACCGTATGGCCTCCGCAGGGGTCATTCCAATGTCGACGAAATTTTCCAGCTCGCAATGCAAAGTGGGACCGAAAGGAAGAGATGCACCGGTTAAGAAACGCAAGGCGTTTCCTATAGAGTCAGTCCCAGCGAGAAGTGGAATGCCAGCCATAAACATCTTGTGGACGTTCTTCTGGATGTCCGCAAACGAAGTTTTTACAAATCCCTTCCAGCCCCGAAGGATAAAGGCAAGTCTTGGATACGCATAGGCAATACGAAACATCTCCATAGTTGGTGTCACGAACAAATTCTCGCGGGCCTTGATTTTGGCGATCATGGACGCGTCAATCTCGCCGTCGGCGAAGACATGTTGTATACTGTCAGTGCCGGATTCGATGGCCTGGAGGTAATACTCGAGGTGTGAAGCGTGCGTCACGGTTTGTCTTCCTAAAGCGTGTACCCGTTCAACCAATTCCTTCTGCTGTTCGAGAGTGGGACCGTTTTTCTCGGCTACGATCTTGTAGAAGTCGGAGCCATTACTGAATGCATTGTTGACTGCAGCGGTTATATCAGAGTCGAGATACAGTGATTGGGACGTGAAAAGTTTGGCTTGGCGGGAGTGAGCACTATGGCGTCCGACAGCTGGAATTCCAGCTCGCATGATATCAGTGACGCCCTCCTGGTTCCTTAGTATATCGCACTGGGCGTAGTCATAACAGGCCATCTGGAAGGCCGTCGTGATTCCGTATGAGGCGAAGGACTTCAGATCATCGCAGGTGTCTGGGTGAGTATGACTGTCCATTAATCCTGGGATCAGGAACTTGTCAGTTCCATCGACTATGTTCTCGACATTGAACGCGAAATCAGTTATAGCATCCCCCTCTATGGTCACAATTTGAGGGGGAAGAAAATTATAGCCGTCAAATACGCTGACGTTCGTGATGGTGGTTGTCGTGCGCGGTGGGACGATTCGGTTCATGCACGAAGGCTGTTGTTGTTCGTAGGTGAAAGGAGACTGCGGTATACCGTCGGCACAAACATAGGAAAAGGTGATCGAAGTTGCGAAGATAAGAAATGTATGAGCTTCTCGCATGTTCTTTGTTTCAAGCCATAGATCTAAGGAATCAGATCTAGAGAGGAAATGCATGGAAGGAAAACAAGCTGTTAAATAGCATACTTTCTTGGTTATTGACAGAAGGCCTCAGCAGGTATGACCGGGACCCTGTGTATTCAAAAGTTTAACCTATTACCCGAAACAAATAGTGCGCTTGTCATCTCCGAGAAAGACCAATAGGGTTTGTGGATTGTGACGCGAATAGAGTGAGGTAGACGGTCCCATTTTACCGGAGGGTCAGGCTACGGTAGTAAAAGTGGGTACAATGTACCATCGTAAATGAAAGTAAGCATTCGTTCGTTGTACGACAGTCATCCGTGGGAAGATGAGTGACTTAGCCATAGTCCGCTACCTGCGGTTCGCCCACCTCAGCATACTTAGACTTGGCTTCTCTCTGCTTCTCTCGGTTTATCCACTGCGCACTCTGAGTGCTCACAGCGCTCACTTGAACAATGGGAGACGACGGGGCAAAATATCGCAGTCCCTGAAATGGACTATCCTTAGACCCATGCACTTCCTAAAGGTAGTAGGTAGTGGGCATCAAGCTACTATGGCTGTAACAAGAGTTACAAAACAAGATTTTCCATCGATAGGGCTCAGTTCAGTGCTGATGCGTCAACTTGGTTGGCAGTTTGGTAGATTATCAGATGAAGTTCCCATACTCATATATATGCAGAAGAAGGAGCACCGACCCCTTTACTATCTATCCTTTCTTTCCTCATCGACTCACTGGGCCTTTGAACATGTCTAGATACGCTCTTGCAATGAGAGGTGGGTGATTCCTTTCAATAAATCGATTGTTTAACCTTTCACTTCATGTAGAGGCCGAAGAAACTCATGCCTTTGTTGTGTTTGATGTGCTGCAGTTCACGGCTCTCGCCCTTGTCTCAGCAACATATCTTTCGGCGTTGTTCTCAACGAAGCTCCAGCGGCTCAAAACTTGGTTTGCTCTGATGGTCTCTTCCCTGTTGTATTGTATATCGTTCCTTCTTCTTCTTGGACACCAAACCGGAGCCAGTCCATCTTTGGGTTTGTGCTTATTTCAAGCAGGACTAATCTATGCTGCACCTCCAAGGTAACTACATACCCTTCTATTTGTATGAACCTATCTATTTGAGCTCACAGAAACTTTGTACAGTGTTGCTGCGGCAGGATTAGCCTTCATTGTGGAAGTGAGTTCCCATCTACGTATCTTACTAGACTCCGTGTATCTGATTGAAACTTGAGTTGTATCTCAGGCTATTCACTACCTTGACATCAAGAAAACTTGACAAACGGCTCATTACAGCTGTAAGTAGGTCAAGCTCAATTGAATAGCGACTTGTTCATATCTAAGGCGTTGTGCTTCAGCTGTTATTCCTACCACCTTTGACTCATCAATTCGTCTTCTGGATTGCACTATTTGTCAGTCCTCCGCATTACTATATATGACTCTTCCCTCTTCTAACATTTAATTGAGACCGGTATTTCTAAACAAGATACTGTTCAACGGAACACGCAACAAATGTTCTGTCATATCAATGACAATTTGCCGTAAGCTATAATGCCAATTGTTATTCTTTTTTCTCATTCGTTGGCAGTACCACCGTTACTGGAGTCACAGTGGTTGCTCTCCTTGTACTGATGATCTTGCTTGAGTGTACGCAAATAGTTCCCGTGGACTTTCAATTGTCATGTAACATGTTTCAGCAGTGTACACAGTCTATTATCTTTGGCGTCTACGCAGTATCTTCAGGGATCTACGGCGGCGTTGCCAATGTGGCCCCATTTTTCCATTTGCACTGTTCGTTCGGGCGGGAACTTACACATTTGCTGGAGGGTTGGGAATCATGTAGGCATCTTAACGTTCTCCTGGGAGTTGCATACTCATTTGACTTGTCATTGTCCAGTTTGGTCGACATTTTTTTGAACACCAGTTCAGCCGCATCTTCTGGAACAGGCACACAAGATCTATTAGCTATCAGTTCGTATCCGAAAGTTTTACCCTTGTCAGCTTCGTAGCTAATGGATTTGTTGTGTTTCCAGTCCCACTTTCAATAGCTCTTGTGTTTGGAACACAGGAGGTGAGCGTTGTTTATAGTACTTTGCTGTTTCGAAACTGTTGTCTTACAAGAATAATCAGGATATCGTCCAGGTGTACAAATTTTGGAAGAAGCGGAGCCTACCAGCGGGGTTCCCGCAGCCAAATATCGACAGCGAAAGTGTCGAGGTTTGCTATGATGCAGAACGTATGCATCCTTAATCGGCTTCGAGTTCTCATCATGGGTCGCGCAAATTACGATTTTCCAGTTTGCCAACACCAATCAAATTTCGGCTTGTTGAACTTCAAACTCCGATTTATCGAGTACAATTTTCGAAAAAGGGACATTATGCAATGTAGCTTCAGTTTTGTTTCACTTCCCATCTGAACAATTCTAGCACAGCTAGTCTGCACCATCTTTTGGGCAACTGAACGTTCCTCGTTAATATTATAGTATATTTTATTTTTTCTTTATCGATTTGTACGGTTCGGCCATTGCGAAATTACATAGTGCCAATAATCGTCATTTTCCCGTCAACTACAGTATGACCGAAGGTTGTGCGTTGCCTGCGTGCTCAAATGAGTTCATGATATCTCTCCCCTTGGGTGGATGTACGAAAAATATTAATTATAAAGAAAATCAATGATTTGAACCAAAAGTGCAACTTTGTGCGAGGGGATAGCATATATGTACACAATTTTTAAAGTACGGAAAGCAGGAATCCACGAATCTGCTCAGTTCATTGACGCAGATGGAAAATCTTAACGTCGATGAAATAACACCCTCGCATTCCTGGCTGGATTAGACGTAGGTCCAAACCATTCATCTGGTGGCCTCACACCATCTTTCAATGTTTTGAGATCATAATGTAGCACGAGATACGCCATGAGGCACTTCATTTCCATTGAAGCAAAGAATCTACCAGGACTGAGGATACTGTGAGAGAAAAGTTGACAAACAATGAAGAACTGACCAAAGATGGCGCCCTCCGCCGAATGCAAGATATGACTCGGAATTCGAAGTCATCTTGTACTGCCAGTCCTTCTCAGTTTCTGGTCTTCCAAAGGTCCCCTTGCGCATTGATGAGAATCTCAATCCGTTGAAGTCACGAGCATTTTCGTATAGAGCGTCATTCTCATGCACAGCAGTGGCGGCGGTAGCAACAAAATAACCTGGAGGAATGTTTGTGCCGTCGGAAAAGGAAAAATCCGAGACTGCAAGTCGTGGCATCCATATTGCACCGAGCCCATGAAGTCGAAGAGTTTCCTTTAAAAAACTATCAAGCTTCACACACCGTCCGAGTGCCTCCCTCGTCCACGTCGTAGTATCACCTGAATCAAGCTGCTGTTCGACCTCCGCGCGTAGAATAGAAATATACTGTGGTTGAGAGGCGAGACAGTAGATGGCGTGCGTGAAGGTCTGGTAAATGCCCGTAAGAGCGAGAGTCATCATCACGAAGGGGCCCTCACTTTGGTCGTAGTATGCAGTGCAACAAAATTGACATTGAGCATACGCATGGACAAGGACTCGGTCGAGTATTCCTCGTTCAACGGTGAAGCTTCCATCAACCACGAGAGCATGTCATTCTGAACTTCTTTATTAGATAAATAACGAACGGAGGGCGGAGGGAAGACTTTGAGCTGACTGGAATATCAGGAACTGGATCATGCCGCAGACGTCGTCGGTCTTTGATCAACGGTATCAATAAATTTTCCATTCGTTTTTGATGACTGAACAGCGACCTGTATGCCATCCCTACTAATCTAATTTTTATTACTTGCTTTTCATAGATGTCATAGAGAAGAGAGACGACGCACGGGCGAAGAAATTTTGGTACAAGAAACTTCAATACTGGTCCAATGGAGAGGACATCATTAGTGAACCCGCTTGCAAGCTTGCAGTATTCTTCATTTCGGCCTATGAAAGAAGCCACAATGAAAGATCATAGCCAGCCGCGAGAGTCATGCGACGTACAGAGATGGCTCCCTACAAGGATACGGTTTGTAGCTCGACAAATTATACGGGAAAAAGTTGGTAACACCTTGATAGATGCCCAATCTATGGGGTGTTAGATTTAGCAGACCATCGTAGGGTCGAAATCACCTGCTTCCCCAATCTGAGTATTGATGATGTCCGAAAATGCGGCGTGTATTTCGTCCACAAGAGGTGGGAAGATCTCCTCGAGGTTCAAGTTAAGTTTTGTTCGAATGACAGGGATGTGATATAGTTCGTCAGAAAATAGCGGTCCGACTGTGTGGCGCAGTTGCAAAAGCTAGACCAGGTGTTAATGCTTTTCTTTCGCAAGAGGTTCTCTCACCTCCTCCGCTGCCGCTTCCATGGATAGGACGTCCTCCGGCGCGTTGCACAACTCTCTCACATGATCCTTCTCCATTGCGAGTACGACCCATTGACCCAGCAGGGAGAACGTGAACAAGCTTCCTGAAAACTATGGCAAATCAGTTCCGAGTCTCCAGTGGTGTCCTGAAAGGCGTACACCAAAGCAGGCATCTCGTATAGCAGATTTTGCGCGGAAGAAGTTCCACACAGAATCCGAATAATCCAACCAAACGCCACGGAATCCGTTCGCAGGAAGATACCGCTGGTGAAAGGAGTAAGATTGGAGTCTACTCGACATATGGTAATGTAAGTTACCTTCGCACGTCTGGCTCTGTTATTCAATTTCAAAGCAAATAGAGAAACGAGCAGCAAGAGTAGAAGTAGCAATCCTAATTTGCCCATGACGCGGGAGAATTGGGAACAACTGGGGAAGAACGTCCTCGAAACGTGAGAGTCGAAGTGGGTAAAATCACCGCAAAAGCATCAACTTATATATAGTCCAGATTGCCTGCTCGGTCGTGTCCTGTTAGAATTAATAGAACCTGTCTGATCAAGCAAGTGAGGGTGACTTCGAAGTCTCACGCTGAATTGATTCACTCGAGAGTTTACTTGACATATCTGAGCACGTACATCCATAAGATATTTTACCATGCGCAACGCTAGTTTCACACCAAGGTGGAGGAATTCCGCTCGACGAGCGGAAATTTTATACTATGTGCGAGTCTCATACCATTTGATGAGTGCCGACATCTCAACCAGGAAAGATTGAATCAGAAAATGATGGGAGCCGATGCCTCTGCACAGCACTGCATGGTGATCACAAATGATGGATCGTGTCCTTCTCACCAGTTCTCAATCTCATCATGCTTTGATTTGGAAGAATCTTCTCTTGGACATGCACAAGCTTGGTATGGGAAGTGCACACCAGCAGTACACAGCATCAGCCCAGACATGCCAGTTCTGAAGGGGGGGGACCTGGTTCATTCAAATATAGATAAGAATCCGCTAGTGACTCTTTTGACAGCCACAGCAGGTTGGTCACGGTCAAGGCCGAGAAGGAAACTGGGCTGTCTGTCTGGGCTGTTGGAAGTTGGTTCAAGGAGAGGGATAGTGGTTAAGGGGTGCCAATGGGATCGACATTGAAAGAACATTGGCATCGCCCTCCTAATCTGTATTGTCGCATAGAGCGTGTTGTCACCAAATCGTCGTAGGCATTTGGATGGACTGCGAGTTAGGAAACCGACGTCTGTCAGCATCTGTCATGATGGGATGAGTAGAACCAGGGAGAACCAGTAGGCAGATTGAACGTAAATGAGGGCTCGTGTATTTTTTGCGCTATTGTATTATACTGTCGAATTGCACAGGACGGCATAGTATTGTAGCGAATAGTTCACGGTCAAGAACTAAACAAGATAAGCGCTTGAAATGGTCAGCCGGACCGAATATAAGCGCCAAATGATGGAAAATGAGGAGTCCGGCAGCCTGATCCTCAACGTTGAACGACAATCAAGAATATGGGTGAGTCCCTCTGAACCTCCTTACTATGATTGTACTGAATCCTTGCAATTTCAGGTATCCCTAAGGTATGTTGTGTGCAAAATGTAGTGCTTCAGTATTTTAATTTCTCGCCCATATGCATAGTTCTTTCGCTGGATTTCGTATGTCATTTTCTGATCTTCATTCTGTACCCTTCTGACATTGTACAGCGAACGATACCCTTTAACGTCTCAACTCATTCAGGAGAACAAGATACCCGAATTCGGTGCGTTGTCACACCCTTTTGCCAATACGGTCAACTAAATACTGAGCAGATAATTTATATCTGGACTTCAATGCTATCATTCACAACTGCTCACATCCAAATGACGACGACGCACATTTTCGACTGTCCGAAGAACAGATCTTTACCTCTATTTTCGCATATGTCGACCATCTATTTGGAAAAATCAAGCCCAAGAAATTGTTTTTCATGGCGGTAGATGGGGTCGCTCCTCGCGCGAAGATGAATCAACAGCGTAGTAGGAGATTTAGGGCAGCGAAGGAAGCCAGAGAGATTCGACAGAAAGCTGAAGCTAAAGGGGAGAAGTTACCAGAAGAGAAGGCATTCGACAGTAATTGTATAACACCCGGGACGCCATTCATGGCTAGGTTGTCGGAACAGCTCAAATACTTCGTGAACAAGAAAATCTCAGAGGATTCAAACTGGAGGGATGTCCAGGTGGTACTTTCCGGTCACGAAGTCCCAGGAGAGGGCGAGCACAAAATCATGGAGTATATTCGTCTATCGCGGTCCCAACCAGATTACGACCCTAATCTTCGACATTGCTTATACGGTCTCGATGCAGACCTCATTATGCTTGGCTTACTCAGCCACGATCCTCATTTTTGTCTTCTTCGGGAAGAAGTCAAATTTGGGCCAGCACGGAAGAGTCGCGGCAACTCTTCACTCGACTCCATTAATTTCTATCTGCTCCATCTATCCCTCTTCCGAGAATATCTGCACCTCGAATTCAACTCTCTCGCTACTGAACTACCATTCGATTACTCCCTTGAGCGCATCATCGACGACTTCGTCCTCCTTGCCGTATTCGTCGGTAACGATTTCTTACCCAACTTACCTGACCTCCATATTCACGAAAATGGGCTTGAAAAGCTCTTCGAGGTATACAAGAAAGTACTTCCTACCATGGAAGGCTATATTAACGACGCAGGGACGATCAATTTACCGCGACTCCAGTTCATTCTAGATGAGATGGCCCAATGGGAAGTCGATGTATTCGAAAAAGAGAACTCCGATACGAATTGGTACAAAGGGAAGCAAGCTAAATACAAAAACGGAGCTACTCCGAAGACAAATGAGCTCGTCATCACAAAACCTCAACATGACATTTTCCGCGCCGTGCGCGACTGGCTAATGACGAAACCAACCAAAGCGTTAACTATGCCTAACGATTTCCCAGCAAAAGACAGGTTGTTCATCTTGACTATCGCCCGAGACTTGAACCTATCTCTCGCCTGGGATGAGTATGACGAGGAAGGGCGTAACATTCTCTCATTTACGCCGGCATATGCGGAGGACGCGTTCGACGATGAGGAGCAGGAGGCTCAAGTTGCGGTGTTACGGGTGTTAAGAAAATACGAGAAGGCGCCGATCGATGGAGGCGAAGAGGATTTTGATACCCGTGCCACGAATGCTCTTTCTCACAAGATGGATGAGTGGAAACGGGGTTATTATTCTGGAAAATTGGAATTCTCTTACGACGATCCCGAGCAAATGCAGAAGCTGGTGTATCGTTACGTTGAGGGATTGCAATGGGTAATGTATTATTATTTCACGGGAGTCAAATCGTGGGCTTGGTTCTACGATTACCACTATGCGCCGAGGATTTCGGATTTGTCCTCGAAAGCGAGATGGGGTGGAGAGGGTGGAATTGGGAGGAGAGGAATCGCACAGTTAAGCTTCGACTTCAAGCTTGGTCAGCCGTTCAGGCCTTATGAGCAGCTTATGGGTGTACTGCCCGCAGCAAGTAAGGACCATATACCTACAGCGTATCATGTGCGTCAGAAAACCGTTAGTCCTCCGTTCTTGAACTGACCTCAAATGCAGGACCTTATGACGAGCAGTATGTCCCCGATATCGGACTTCTACCCAGCCGATTTCGAGCAAGACTTGAATGGCAAGAGGGCGGATTGGGAAGCTATTGTCAAAATTCCGTTCATTGATGAGAAGCGCCTGCTCGCCGCAATGAGCACCAAGGAGCATCTTCTCACTGACACCGAGAAGCAACGCAATACTTTCGGAACCACCACTAAATTCACCTTCCATGGTCTGAATGTTGAACCAACTGAATATCCTTCATCATTACCGGGATTTTTCCCTCCACTTCACCGCTGTATGTGTAAGATGGAAGTCTTTAACCTTCCTACACTAGATTCGGACCTCAATTTTCCCCTTGTCACTGGTCTTGTTGAGGGCGCGTTGACCGGTCCTTCAGCCTTATCAGGCTTTCCTTCACTCAATACCCTCCCACACACACACACGGCACTGGGTTACCACCACGTCAATGTTCATGGCTCGGAATCGCGTAACCAAAGCGTTATCGTATACGTGAAAAACACTTATGAAGAACGCAAAACGGAAGATATTGGACGGGAGGTTCTCGGAAACCGAACGTTTATCGGTTGGCCTTTTCTATCTGAAGGTCTGGTGGTAGGGGTTTCCGATGAATTATTCCGGTATGAGACAGTGAAAGTGGGCACACCAGGACGAGGAACAGAGAAGGTGCTAGGAACGCCACATAGTCAGAGCGGGCTTGGACTCTGGAAAGTCAAAGCAGATAAAATTGAGGGTGTTTATTCAAAAAGATTCGGGGTTGTCACTGGGCCAGTGGAGGTCTTGTTGCATGTTAGGCCACTGAAAGGTATATTCTACTGTATCTTTCCCTGTCTGTGTTGATGCTCAACGAAACGATGTTGAACAAGGTCTTAAACGTCTGGAGGACGGTTCGCTTGTCAAAGAGTACGAAGGAATCGAAAAGGAGACAGAAGTTGCGGTCCAAATGACAGTCTCCGCTGTTGGAGTAGAGGATTCGCGATACCTCGAGCGACCAGCTCCGCCTTTGTCAGAGGAGTTCGCAGAAGGAAGTAAGATTTTCTTCTTGGGAGAGCATGCATACGGTGTTGCAGCCCAGGTGTCTGCCACGACAGATACCAGTCTTTCTGTCATTCTTGCAGTAAGTGATCGGTTCTTCTCATCTGTACTAACGTATCTGTTGCTCATCTACCATTAGTTCTTCCCTTCTGACAAAGCTGAAAATGCTGAATTCAAGGCCATCGCACAAGAACAGACCTCTTCTTCAGCTTCTTACTATCCTGCGTTCCGTGCTGCAGAGATGCTCGGGCTGTCGAGTCGGGGCATAGCAAGAATTACCTCGAGTTTCCTGATCATCTCATCTGACAATCAGAAGCACAATATCGGCTTGAACATCAAGTTCGAAGCAAAAAGCTTGAAGGTGATAGATTATTCACGGAAGGAGGGGCGACATTGGGAATTCAGCGAAAAAGCGATCAAGTTGATCAAAGAGTATCAAGAGGCATTCCCTGACGTTTTCAAATGTTTGGATATCAATGTTGACGGTATTCGAACTTTGCATATTTTATTGACACACGTCTGACCCAGTGAATTTTGTCCAGGCATGTTACGAGCGGTGGACGTCTTACCTGGTGCTAATCCAGATGCGAGGGTCAAAGATATCAGAAGCTGGTTGAAATCCAAAGGCGTTCAAGATTTCGAAGCTGTGACACTCTTCTGTGACCAGCTGGGCAAGGAGACTATAACACAAATCGAGAAACTCGCAGACAATTTCAACGGAAACAGGTCGACTACTGGGATAAAGAAAGCTATTGTGAAAGGTATTCCTCGGCAGGCGGTCCTCAAACCTGCGCACGCGATTTACCGACTTCAGGGGCAAAGGTTCGCGTTGAGCGATAGGGTCATCATGGTACAGGACTCAGGTGGAGTACCACTGGGCGCGAAGGGTGTTGTTGTTGGTTTGAATACGAAGACTATGGACGTGGTCTGGGACATGCCATTCATGAGTGGAACTACCCTCGGAGACAGGTGCGCTTCTGTTTCTCTTTTCATCTTGTGGAGTTGATTTATCTGTTTCCTCAGATGTTCACAGTATCGTGGACTGGCGGTCGAGTTCAACTCTTGTTTAAACCTGAGTGATCCACAGTTTGTTACGTCTACGAATCCAAAGGATCAAAAACAACCGCTTCCTGTAAACCATGCGGCGCCATTCAAGCCTCGGTCTGGTCCCTATCCGCTGGTGCGACCTGGCCCAGGGCAGCATCCTGCTGCAGGCTTTCGTCCAGCACCGCAGCAACCTTCTTCGTCGCCTCCCAAACCAGTGCACATAATGACCAATCCGCAACATCAACATCCACGTGGCGCTGGTACCGTAGCACGGGGTGGAATAACACGAAGTGGCTTCGTACCACCTACTGATCATACGCGGGGTCCTTCGCATGATCACTTAGCGAACGCTCCAAATCCCAATGCTCATCCATCAGCGCCTGTTGCTAATGAAGGTGGATATACACCGCGAGGACGAGGCTTCCATCGCGGCGGAGGAGGGTTCAATTCTGGTCTTGGATACCGTGGACGAGGTGGTTTTGGTCCTTCGATGAACGAACGCGGGAGAGGAGGAAGAGGAGGAGGATTCCGGGGGCGAGGGCGAGGATATGTTCCTGCACCTCCGTTACCGTCGTAAACACCAGAAATTATTACCCCAGTCATATGGTGTTTCGCCGTATTCATTGACCAGGGAGGTATGCTGCCTTATCTGGATAACCTTTCTGTAGATCGCTATATTTTATAAAAGGGCTGCATAGGTTTACCGTTGTCGTATAACTTGTATTGTATAGGATGTTGCTCGACTTTGTGGTGGAATTATGGCACTGAGAATTAACATACCCTGGCTGGGGACACACCTTTCTTGTGTTGCTTCTCACTCGTCTGATGATGTTCTTTGATCGGTTGGACTCTTTAAGACCTGTAGGCTCCATATTGGCACAAAGATAAGAAATGAATGCTTGTTTCGGTAGACATTAAGCAAAGATTGTAGAAGCAGGAGACTTGTGGCACTGGGGAAGATTGTGTAAGATTTGAGATAAAAACAACCCAACCTTTTCCTTTAGGATGGGATAGGGAGGGATAGGGAAGGGATAGGGTGGGTGCCTTTCCCTTTAGGGCGCAGGGTGGGAGAGGGTGGGGGGTGGCCATTTGAAACTACAGAGCAGAGGGGGACCGTTTGAAATGAAGAACAATCATGTAGGCAAGTGGAAAAAAAGCTCAGAGACGATGTGAAGGAGGTTGTGGTGGGACAGGAGCACAGGATTGGAGTCCGAATCATCATCGGATGAAGGGAAAGTAAAAGGGCTGCATCCGGAACAGGGACAGATGATGACCTTATATGCGCTGTCGGAACGGACAGAGACAACTTTGAAGGAAATTTTGTATGGGCGCTTGAGGTTATTTTCATCTCGAAGTATGATATATGCTTGAAGGACCAAGGTGGGCCTCAGACCTCAAATTCTGAAGCTCAAGGAAGATAATCACCTCCCCTGGCCATTCATCACTGTATATGTGATCATGATGACTGTGTTCAACAGTTTCCGACGGACAAGAAGTTAGAAGTTAGAACTCAGACTTCCCCTCCTTTTTAACTCTTCTCTCAAGTTTAACTGACGCTGGTCGCTAGTTTGATACTCTTACTCTTCCAGATTCTTGTACAACTCTACGAATTGGCTGACATCGTCTCTCCTCACTGCTCAGTCGCCTGACAGTCCCAGCACACGCACACATTTCCTCACTGCAACCTCTGGTTGTGTTACGATCGATACCAATGATTTGTTGCCTATCTTTCCTATCTCAAACATTGCATCTATACATCCTCTTTATCATCATCCTTGGTGTCGCGTCTTCTCCTCTACCCCGGGCTCCGCCCTCTCAGACACATCCATCCCCTCACGGACATTGTAAGCCCTCTTCTCTCTTTGTCTACATAAGCAGAAATGCCTCAAAATTTTACTCAGGCGTGCCAGAAACACTAAACCTATCTTATAGCATTCCGACAGATCGCCCTGGGACATGTCCACTATCTGGCAAACTAGGTAAGCCAAGATCTCCTGCTGTCCGAATTCAAGCCATTTTGAACGCCTTGAAATATTGTCTAGATCCTATCGATAACCTCGAAGTAAAGCTTGTGCGTCAACGCGGGGGAAAAGTATTGTGGTCAAAGAATGTGGGTTTAGGAGAAGACTGGACTATATTCATTGGAGACGCTGGCTTACAACTTAAATCCCACAACATAGACAAACTGGAAGCTCGATTAGAAGCCGAACAAGTAGCATTTCAGCCTCAGTTTTCCGAACCTTTGGGAAGGAAACCAGCCCGAAGCCTTCTTACGAAAATCAGCTTCCATTCTGAGGAGAAGGAACTGTTTTTACACATGTTGCTCAACGACTTGCCCCTGTTATTGAACGAGTACAAGACCACAGAATGTTTCTACCATGGGCATTGTGATCCTGCATTGGCGTATCTGGACGGGGTAGTGTCGTTGGTTTCGTACAGGACAGACTTGGAGAAGTCAAAGGTATGGAACTCGTTGGTTCGGGACAGGGCCGAATTGTATGCACAACCATTCGAGAAACATCATGATAGATAATTCATCCCCTCTGTATTCTTCTGTAATTGCTTGTATGTCTATCCACTGCATTCAAGCTTCGAAACTCCGGCAATGATTATTAGGTTCGTTTGAGCTTCATCCAAAAGCAGCCAAAAATCCGAGTCTCATCTGGAGACGCCGAAGTTAATGTACACAAGGATTCGGAGGTGAATTTGGTAGATCACGAGTAAATGAAGTTATTTCCTTTTTGAAATTTCACTTTTCGTTTTCTTGACATTCATTTTTGCCATTGGTCTGCGTCCTCAGTGGCCAGAGCATTACGCGGAACACGGTTCATTGCTCATTCAGAGTGAAGGACAAGATATTTACATCTAAGCATGCTAGGCTTTGGAGGTTTTCGAATTTTTCGCCGGAGTAGGTTGGCAAGTAACAAACACTGTCTAAGATTATCAGGATGTCGGAATATTCAGACACCATGTCGATGGGTACCAGTGTCATCGACTTCTAAATGGCCAGAACTCTGTATATCACCTCTGCAAAAAATTCGTTCATTATCTTCTGCAGCAACTGCGCCTGCTCGACCATCACCCCCGAAATACAGCTATGATCTGGACGACTTACCTATCACGAGTTTGGATGATAAACGGGTTGCGATTGGGTGGGATACAAGAACTTGGTCTAGGTTGTGAGTATGCATTTCTCATTTGCGACCAGTCCTTCAGACATTCACCCAAAGATTTTTCATATCAGTCACCACATATGGCTACGAGATCATTGTCGCTGCCCAACCTGCTTACATCCCAAGACCATGCAACGGCTACTCAATACATTCCAAATTCCTCCGGATATCAAGCCTATCAAGGTAGAAAGTAGTCTTCAAGGTCTGAGGGTCGTTTGGCCGGCACATGAGCACACAGAGCGCGGTGAACACGAGTCCGTGTATTCTTGGGAATGGTTGAAGGAGAATTCATACGATCCAAGGATAGAGTCAGATGATAAGGGGACGAAGAAAATCCTATGGAACGCCCGAATCTCACAGTCTCCTCCCACCGTTACCTACAACGATGTGTCGAAACCAGGCGAGGAAGGGGAACAAGCGTTATACAAATGGTTAACGAATATAGTAAGCTTGCACAGTCTATCATTTCCTCAATGTTCATCTTGCTTCTATCTTCCATATTCCAGGATACATTCGGGTTTTCTTTTATAACTGATGTTCCCGAAAATGCTGCGTCTACCGAATCTCTCGTCCGCAAAATATCCTTCATCCGCGAGACCCACTATGGCGGATTTTGGGAATTCACCTCGAATTTGGCCAAGGGTGATACGGCGTATACGAATATCGCGTTGGGCGCGCATACGGACAACACATACTTTGTGAGTTGGAAATATTCAGTCATGGTTCGTTAACACCTTCTAACTTTCGAGACAGACAGACCCCTGCGGTCTCCAACTATTCCACCTCCTTGAACATTCAGCGTCAGAATCCTCGTCGTCTACCGCTTATACTTCAACCACATATCCCAATACGAAGTTCCCCAACTTATACGCGTCTTCAGCAACTCCCACATCCAATGACACACAAATTACCAGTAGTGCAAATAGTACAAATGCATCGTCTTCATCTTCTGCTTTCACACCCTCTTCGTTATCTTCCCATGCTACTCAAAGCGCTGACGCTACCGTTTCGTCTTCTTACCCCGCTTCGAGCGCTCCAAACTCGTCGCTCGGCGGTCAAACACTCCTCATTGACGGATTTTACGTGGCCTCCATCCTGCGTTCTCTCTACCCCTCCGCTTATCGTCTCTTATCAGAGATACGGATACCCGCTCACGCAGCCGGCGAACGCGATTCTGCAGGTATCTTCTCTACAGGAGAAGGCTACACCGTCTTATCCCATAATGCATCTGGGGAGCTAACACAAGTGAGGTGGAATAACGACGACCGATCAGTGTTATCCTCCATCTCCCCTTCCCTTGTCGAAGAATTTTACGCCGCCTTGCGGACTTTCCACTCCCTCTTGACCACTCCTGATTCAGAATTTCTCATACAATTGACTCCTGGCACTGCGGTGATCGTGGATAATCATAGAGTGTTGCATGGTAGGACCGCATTTGTGGGGAACAGGAGGATGTGTGGGGCGTATATCGGAAATGATGAGTGGAAGGCTAAGTTGAGAGGGCTGAGAGAGAAATATGAGGGTAAGCGAATGTAGCCAATGTGGAACTCAAGCTTCATGTGCGACACAGAGAGCTTGGATAGTTCGAATTGATGGACATTGATATAAAAGCTTATAAGAGTGAATTTGTCGCGACCTCACGATAAAACGACACTTGGGTAAATCTTTATCTATGTAGTCTCCGGAAAGCAGGCTCTAAAAACTGTTGACGAGGTTACCATAGAGGCTTTCGTGTATAGTGCACAATTGTCGGCTTGTACATGCACTCATTCGATTTTTCGAGTAAAATAATAAAGATCTCCCGCTGTTCTCCAACGAACTTCATCAATTGACCAGCTTTGATACAATAGATACATCTCTTAAGTTTCAATAAGAACGGTTTCCGAGTGTATTGGATCGACCTCCTCCTCCAAGTTCGAGATCTTTTTTGTAATCGACACCTGCACCACTAGTACCTGCACCACCACTAGCGCAGCCCCGACCTCCATTCTCATACTCGTTCCCCAATAAAATCCGGTATGAAACCGCGCCCGGGGACTTAGAATCTGAACTCGAATCCGAATCCCAAACCGGCTGCGTGAAGTAGTCCGGCTGCAGGGGGGAGAGGGGCAAGAGAGGCGTCTGACTTTCTCGTTCTCGTTCGGATGCATCTCCGTCACCACCATTACCGTTCAACACCCCTCCTCCACTTCCTCCTCCTTCTCTTGCTCCTCCCGATGCCAGTCCTGGTCCCCCAAATACTCCAAATCTCACCAAAACCAACCTTCTCGGACTGGATCTGGTGCGAGGAATAGGAAGGGGAGTGAGAGCGGGAATAGGAATGGGAATGCGTCGGATGCAGCGCGGCAGCAGGACTTCCCACCGCCCGCAGACGATGCGCGACACAATAGGCACCACGCGATACCTCGAGATTCCATATAGTGTATATAAATCGCCCCACGATGAACCAACTATGAGAATTGCATGATAAGATGTACAAATCATATACATACATATGCAGCAATTGAATATAGAAGAATGAAGAAAGGATACGAAAGAGTGCTTGTGCTAGTAGTAGAGATGCTCCAACATCTGGCAATCGTGCTCTGTCTCAATAGGACGAAGGCTTAATTCTGCACGTGGGCGCTAAATTTCGATAGATAATTGGACATCTGCGGGATAGGTCACCTCTTTGTTGCGCCCAGCCCAGTCTCAACAACCATGATGTTCTGCCTTTCACCACCAACAAAAATATTAGCAGCACGAAGGTCACCGTGAACAAATCCTTCTCTGAAGTAAGGTCTCATTTTTGCAATGACCACAGCTTGAACCTTCCCTTGCTCCTCACTCCCTTCAATACTATCTGTTTCCACATAACCTTTTGGAATCGGTTTCATGACTACCATCTTCCAACCTCCAGGAAGCTTGTCATCATACGCCAGAAGCTCCGGTGCAATTCCCAATTTGTGCGCCTTCCAATGGGCTTCGGCGCCATACTGTTGCGTATTTTTGATGTATAAAATGTCCTTTTCCTCGGTTTCAACCTCAAAGACAAGCCGAATGGGGTCGACGTGCTTCAAATAAGTGAAAGCAACGACCTTATTACAACGCTTGAATTCACGTGGGTAAGGGTACACATGTTGAACAGGAAGGTGTGGGTTGAAGGGAGGAGAGTTATCGTACAGCTTGCCGAGGTCAACAAAAAGGACATTGAGGGCTATCAGGGTGCGCGCAAGGTCAAGAAACAGGTCTTAATTCGAAACATGGTAATACATGGGCACAGATGGTGTGAGAACTTCGATCTGGGGTCGGTCAGTCATAACACCGCCAAGGATTTGGATATTGGGGCCTGAAAACAAACAACTAATTTTATTGAAGGTACATCTTGACCGATGCACTCACCAGGATGTGATATTAAAATCGATGGTAGCCTTGCCCTGACCCAAGCCGCCGCTTCTTCGTTCCTATTGACAACATCCTGGCGAACCCGGCGCGTATTCTCGAGATAGTACAATGAAACTTGACTTGAAAGCAAGGATCACTGGTGCCGGTTTGCTCTGATTTGACTTTGACGAGAAGTCGTGCAGCACCTTCCTTGTCGACCGCCGTATATTTATGGATAACCCCACCATCGGTCTTGAAATCGCCAATCGTAAACTTTGAGACGTCTTCACCGAGAAATTCGCTTAAGATTGAACAGAATTTCTGCTCCCTTTCTTGCTCGTCACGAAGGTGACAGAGAGTTCATTCGCCATCTTCGTCGCGTCGCGAAAAGCATGGCGCGGTCTGAGGGTGCGATGTTGTTTGACGTTCGTCTGGAAGAAGTTTCCAAAGGATGGCACGAGAACTTGAGCAATTGGAACCGAGGTATTATCAGGCTCCGGAGAACGGTCTATACGAATTCGAGTCTTCGGGTCTGCTCGACTGTCAGACAATTCCTTGGGTTTTGGCTCCGTTTGAAGGCGCTTTGGACGGTCGCTCGTGGAAAAAAATTTTACCACCGGGAAGCTCTGGAAGGAATTCTCGTGGAGAGCTGAGGCAAAAATCAAGAATTGATACGAGTAAGCTGCAGTAATTCTCGCGTATGGAGCTCATTAAATTCTTGGGCCCGGATCGCAACAACTTGAACGAGTTCGATGTTTGGATTGGTCTTCAGTGCTTCTCGCAATGTCCCTTTGGTCCACCTGATCCATTCGTAACTAAAGTGTCCTAATTGTTTGGCCATAATAGATTCCTCATCGATCTCAATGGGCCCATTTAATAGCTAGAGAATTTTAATTAAGCAAAATAACCTGACGGGTAAAAAAAAGCATCAAACTCACAAAGAAGATAAATCCACCGACCTTTCGTGCCCAGAGTGGCTTGCACCTATGTTTGAGCTTGCTGAAGGACCATGTCTGTGCTGATGCCAACGGAGGACGAGACGCTGGTTATCGTAGCATCTGCGTCCAGAGAAAGCAAGATAGCGTTAGCCTGGTTCATGTACCGAAAGAAGGAACGAGTGAGGGCATTGAAGCCCTAACGGAGTTCCTTGACGAGAGCGGAGCATTCACCAGGACAGGTAGACCTCGAACAACACCCACTGAGCCCAGCTATGCGCCACTGGGGATCTGGGAAGAAATCACATTTCACGAAATGGAAGAAGAAAACTTAACTCTGGAGGCCGACTGGCGTGAAGAGACAGTTGATTCCACCGACGAAGGGACCGAGCCCTAATCATTGCGACATGCAAAACCCAGCCATGGGTGGAGCATACTAATTATTTATCCTTATATCTCAAGACCTATACATATATGGTCGAGCACATTACATCTTCCCCAATTACATACACACTACACACCCATATGACCTGTAGCTATACCATCCCACATAGACCCACACCATGACCAGGACACGAGGAATGGAGGTGGACGATGACCAAACAACTGCCCGTCGCACCTTCCCGCGCCTTAGTACTATAGCCTTACTTACTTGCGGTTAATGAAGAGTTCAAAAAAAAACAAAAAGAAGAGTTCAAAAAAGTACCGAAAGAAGGAGAATCAATATCACGTGGGGGCGGAACCGATTATAACTGAGTCTTACGGACTCGGATTCTTACCCATCTCTCTGATCCTCTTTTGAACCTCCCACTCTCAAAAAATGGACACGACTCTCAAAACGGAACTTTTCCATGCAAGAACGCATTCGGAGATCGGGTCCACCTCCAAGATTTCGCCTTTCGAACAGAACGCGATAACGGGTACCAAAGTGAAAGCACAAGAACCCCAACATCGACATTATAATCATAACCACAAACCTGCTGGGCTTGAACGATTCAGAAATCTTGCCAAACTCACGGGCCATTCAAGAGGATCTGAGGTTGGCCAACCCTTAGGCGATTGTTCCTCAAACAACGTTTTGGTCAGACTTTCTGGCGAGGATGCTGTGGAAAATTGCCCCGCCGTTGATACAAATAGCTATACCGATGACACCGACAACCCTAATGCACTCGCTGAGAGGATTCGGCAGCTTATCATCTCTTTACCTGTTACACCTAATAACGAGTCGAGCTCTGAAACCATGCATATCATGCCCTTCAACTTGCACTTGACTCACAACTTGGATGCTGCCAGCTGTCCTCCCCCTCCTCCTTCGGCGATCCTCATCAATGACAAGCACCTCATCAACGTTTTATCGAACCCCCTCATTATGAATGGCGGCAAAGAGGAAAAACAGCCAACCGTGTGGAGTGTTTTGCTATCCCTTGCCCCTCCTAAATACCATCAAGGAGATGAAATGGGTATCACGTCAACATCTTGTAACCCTCCCGACACGAGCGTCATGCTATATCTTCCTCTTCAACCAAAGAACCAGGACGAGGTGGAGCTCGCAGAATCGCAGCACGTTGTTGTTGTTCTCCCGACTTCGGCGTTTCTCGCTGACGATAACGGTAGCGCAAACGTAGAGCATGTTGTTACCGCTAATTGGAAGTGGTGGCCGTTTCATAGCAAAAAGAAAGATCAAATCCCTGAATCACCCAAGATTTCTTCTCAAACCCCACCAACACCGGGCGTTAAGAAATCAAGTGTTTCACCAATCCCTGCTAAAGCCGTCAAGAAAGTCTGGCTACCCTCTAGAACGAAATTCTCTATCGAGGCGACTTGGTGGGGCTATCGAATGTAAGTTGTCGTAGATTTATTTCTTACTTCTCTTTCGACTGCGACTGCGATATCAAACTCAACTTCGAGATCGAATCATCTTTTCAGATTCCTCCCGCCTCCCGTAATGAACATCCTGGACAACGACGAAGTCACAGTCGTGAAACGCGCAGCAATGATCTCTGCCGCTCTGACATGGCTGTTTGCGCAGATCCCCATCGCGGTGTTTCCACCGCCGTTACAACCGGTAGTGCTGCTGTTGCAGAAGATCGTCCCGTATATCAGCTACATCGGAACGTTCATCTCTTGGAGCTGGGAGGCTGTCAAAGAATACGATACCGGTGAGGGGACTCAGAGAAATGACTGGTAATATTCTCTAACTCTGGTGTGGTTGTTTTTCTTCATACATAGGATACGGTGTTATTCTGAACGCAACTTGGTTGTTACCCGTTGCGCTGATTCCTAGTACATGGAAAGTCGACAGTTTCCCTTGTGCCACCCCGACTAAAGAACATTCGAAACATATTACTGCTATGTCTTTACCTGGTGCCACCCCCACCACGCGTACGGATGTTACCACCCTCGTTGTCGCAGATGTATCTACGCCTCTTGCGATGAAGCATTCTTCACCGGAAGAGACTTCTTCTTTTGGCGTCCAAGACGTATCTGTGGTCAACGACGTTGCTCAAACCCCATTATTACCTGCAATCGGCGGAACCAGATTCGTAGAAGCGCTCGATGAGAACGAGGCGTTGATTGCTAGTTTCAATTCGCCTGTTATGGGCGCTGCGCAACCTCTAGATGTTGCCATCATCGACTCATTGGTCATTGTTACAGCCAACAAGTTGGAACCGGTGGTAGAGGAGGATTCGGAGGAAGACGTTCGTTCTCAGACTGTTGAACCTAGTGGATTTTTTGAGATCGTTGGACCTGCCAAGTCATCTACTGCCGGTGTTCGTGCAGTGCCCGTTGCAGAGTTTACTCCGGTACGAGGTGGTGAAGATCCTGATACACGGTGATATGTACTCAGACTACTTTCGTATATTTTCACAAACTAGTATCCCCGCGACATTCCTGCAGTAGCACTAAGATAAATGATGTTCTCCTATGTATATACCATTTGTCGTTCAGTACTCAGTCTTTTGTATCTACAAAGTAGTATCTAGAATTCAATTCACGTATTTCCCAAAAGGTTCCAAGGGTTTGCTATGTGGGAAAAATACATGGTGGATGACAACGGGGTTCCAATTGGTTGTATCACAGAGAACTAGATCTTAATATCTTCCCAAGTCTGGCTCTTCTCCTCTTTCTCATCAGTACCCGAAGAATCTAGACATGAATTCAGATGGTAAGAAATCGTCAAGTGGCTTAAGAAAAAAAAGACGACAACGAACCAAGGTCAGAAACAGCATCCTCCTCGTTGACGATCCGGATACTGTCGATGTTGAGCTGGTACTTGCCGGAGACGGCGCTGTTGCCGCCGAGGAGGGATATGCCGACGCTGCGGAGGTGGGGGCTCATCTCGAGTTGGATCTCGGAGAGCTCGCCGTTGTTGGTGCGGACGAAGTTGCGGAAGGGGATCTGTGGAAGATGGAGGGAATGAGGAAAGGAGGGGAGGCGACGCAATTTGCATTAGTTCAATAAACGAAAAAGTAATTGATCCATAGGAACGCCGAACTTACGAAAACATCCTCCCACTCATCCTTCCTCCTGAAAAACAACCTGTGCTGCCATACGTCTGTCGTTATCGGGCCGTTCGTTTGTAGATTGACGAAATACGAGTTGTGTGTGATTGGGTCGCCGGACACACGGAGACGGAGAGCGAGGTATTCGTGGAACTCGATGTTGTCCAGGATGTCGCCGAATAGTGTTGGGCGGGGCTGAGAGTTGAGAATATGAGAGATAGGGTTTGTTGTGACATATGGGATATATCCAAGTTGTGGTAGGTAAGCAAAGCGGTGATATATGATACTTTACCTTATTCCGAAACGCAGCATACCCACCTCGCACCCTTCCTTGATACTGCGGCCTCACATCCAACCGCATGTCTCCCCAGAACTTCGCAGTCGCGTGCGTGGTCCGCGCGTTATGCGTATGCGTATGCGTATGTGTATGTGGAGTACTAGCCTCGTCCAAATCCAAATTCACAGTCGAGTTCCCCCCGATGTCCGCATCACACCCCGTAGCGTACATCCTGAGGTCATCTTGCGAATTGAACGAGAAGAGGGTATGGGGAGCTCTGGAAGGGGGGTCTGCGCCGGTCATTTTGAGGACTGGGGAATAAGAAATGAATGAAGATGAATGATTTGATGAGGAATTTTCGAAAGTTTTATTAGTGGGGTGGGGGGTTGGTGTACTGACTACGACTTACTGTCAGTTAAGCCATCAACGAACTGCTTCCTGCTTCTGTTCCAGTAGATCTGGCGCCAGGTTTGCATGTTGCAATGGAATGGAAAAAGATGAGAGAAGAGAGAAGAGATAAAAGAGAAAAGGTTTATGTTTATTGACCGCGGAGGTAGCGAACAACTGATCATGAAGACTGCCGCCCGTCGGCGGCTAAAGCTAGCGCTAAAAGCTCTAATCGCCGACTCTGAAAGAGGAGGGTTCCTTGTAGGATTCAAACGGTCATGTTATCATTTTGCAACTACTCATTCTTGTCCATTTTGGTGTAAGGAATATGGTAGTGCTAAATTTGTTTGGAGGTGTTGATAACATGATTTTAACATTCGGTTGAGGGATACTCCATATGCTCTGAGCTCATGTACATACCCAAGACATTTCTTCATATGTAAAGACAAGATGGTGTTATTACATTATACTATACAGTGACTAGGTGTACCTGTATCAGAATTGCTCTTATACATAGAGTTGGATATTGGTAGTTTATGGTTGTTAAGATCATGTATACCGGAAAGCTGTGCCAAGGGCCGTTCGGTATCTAAGTGCGGAGGGTTGAATGGGACAGTGGTGAATTATTGACAACACTGCCGTTACGTGTCAGGCCCATGCCTCGGGCCTCCATTCCGCCGCTCGGTATTCCGAAGATCTACCTTTTATT